>BGNK01001266.1:28828-159135 GCA_003297005.1 Symbiodinium sp. clade A Y106 | reverse complement strand
GTAATCTCAGGTTGCTGAAGTGAATACCCAGACCTAGACCATCTTCAAGATAGCTGACTCTAGGAGTTCAGGCAATCCCAGTGCACACCGTACAGCGAGTAAGTGGTCTGGGCCGGGGGGTGGGGACCCCACGGTTCCTGTGTAGCCTGCGGGCAATCCTGCATCCCAGACACTGGGCCGGGGCCAATTTCGGGGCTAGGTTTTAGTGGTCTGGTTGGGGGGGGGGACCCCACGGTTCTCGTGTACCCTGCCTCCTGCACAGGCGACCTCCTCTCGGGGCCAATTTCTGCCCAACGCAGCTCATAAGCACTATAGTAACCTAGAGTAGCTTCAAGACAGATTCTAGGAATCCCAGTGCACACCGTACAGCGAGTAAGTGGTCTGGGCCGGGGGGTGGTTCCTGTGTAGCCTGCCGGCAATCCTGCATCCCAGACCCTGGGCCGGGGCCAATTTCGGGGCTAGGTTTTAGTGGTCTGGTTGGGGGGNCCACGGTTCTCGTGTACCCTGCCGCGATTCCTGCACAGGCGACCTCCCCTCGGGGCCAATTTCTGGTCTTCTATTCCCCAACGCAGCTAAGCACTACAGTAACCTAGAGTAGCTTCAAGACAGCTAGCCAGATTCTAGGAATCCCAGTGCACACCGTACAGCGAGTAAGTGGTCTGGGCCGGGGGGTGGGGACCCCACGGTTCCTGTGTAGCCTGCTGGCGATCCTGCATCCCAGACACTGGGCCGGGCCCAATTTCCAAGCTAAGCTGGATAATCCATGACAATCCCAAAAAAGACTGTAGAGCAACTGGAGTCGACTAAGTGCCCTGGCCTGGGGGGGGGGACCCCACGGTTCCTGTGTAGCCTGTTACAAAACCCTCATCCGAGACCGCCTCGCCAGGCCTAATTATGTTGCTGTAAGATGCTGTAAGCTAAACCCTGCAGGTGGCGGAGGTGCTTCGCCAGTCGGGCGTTCGTCGGCCCTGGGAGATCTTCTGGCAGCTTCTCGAAGAAGGAGCAGATTGCGAGGCAAAGCGTGAGCAGCTGTGCCTAGGTCTCACTAAGCACTCGGTCCGTAGTCTCGTATGCGCCAGGATCATGCGCTTTGAGCAAGCTGTGTGAACTGAGCCGAGGCAGTGGATGTCGGATGGCCTGCGGCCGCTGCTGTTCCAGTACCTGTCTCCAGTAGCTTGCCGGGACTGCATTGACATCGCTTTGCAAGAGTTTGCTGCCTTGCTGAAGTATTCTCTCACCGGGGCCACACGAGCCTGGCGCAGTCTGCGAGCCGAAGAGAAGTCGAGCTGGCTCTCGCAGGATTACAAGGCTGAACTTGAGAGTGCGCCTGATGCCTGGACCTCTCATTTGCAAAGCTACGGCTGGCATGTGCAGGCCCCGAGTTCCGACTGCCCACCTGATGTCCAGGAAGCTATCCGGAAATTGCTTGCTGCAGGGATATTGACAAAGGAGCAGGTGTCCTCTGTATACAGGACCTCATCTGCAAGCCCAGCGGAGCCACACGTGCCAGTGGCCAGGAGGCAGTTGGATCTGCCTTAGCCAGTGCTCCGACTGTGAGAGGGCGTGTTGTGGAGCAGATGCTCATGAAGGGCCTCGCCGAGTCCTGGCAACCATGCTCACGGGGGATGATGAACTTTCTGCAGGTAGTGCGGGGCATCACAGCCACATGTGCCTTGTGGTACCAAGACAGATGGCCTTCGCATGTAGGGGTGCTTTCTGCAGACGACGAGGAAAGAAGTGACTGCCTTGATCTACAGCAACATTGCCGCCTGCTGCTAGTGATACTTCAGTCTGCATGTCACTGGGCTCTCATGGCTGTCTGCAAGGGCTCGGACGGAACTGCGAAAGCCCTGCTGTACGATACCTTGGAGGATGAGGATTGCTTCAATCACGGTGCAGCCGTGCTGCTGTACCTCCAAGAGAAGGCATGGCTCCGGACGCCGGCAAGCTTGCCCGGGCCACGGTGCCGAGGCAGCCAGACGGCTGGTCGTGTGGCCATCGCTGTGTGCTGAATGCTGATCGCATACTTGCAGGCTTCAAGGAGACAGGCACGGTGCCAAGGCAGCTGTCAGTCATTACAGCAGAGGACATCACCTCTTTCATTGCCGCATCGCAAGCTTTCAGAAAGATCAAGCTAGAGACGGCAGGTCGTCTGAACAAGAAGCCACCACCCGGATCGAGTGTAGCGGAGATTCCTGTGAAGCCGGAGCCGGCAGCCGGAGGGGCTCCTCAGGAGGCATCCGATGGGCGGGCCAACAGTCGCATCAGAGGGGACGACGACAGTGACACGGACGACGAGGCCCCAAGAACTCCGGCTCGCAAGCGTGAGCGAGATGAAGGAGTCAGAGACATCTTCAGACAAGGCTTCTCCAGCAGTCAAGAAGGGTGCGAGGCCTTCCCGCGTCCCCCAAGCGTCTACGGCCAAAAGATCCAAAGGCAAGCCGGTCCAGGATGCAGCGAGGGAGGGAGCCCGGACTGCCAAGGACCGGGGCATTACTCACACGGCTTTCCAGAGAGCACATGGGCGTTTCCAGCAGCCTCAAGACAGGGGTCACTGGAAGGCTTTCCTGGAAGCATTGAGCAACGGTCAGGCCCTGGTTTGCCCTGCCTGCCAAGACCTCCGCCAGAGCGCAGAGGCTACATCGGTTGGGACTGTTTCGGGGGGAGACCAAGCCCTGGTTCCTCTTGTGAGTAGGCCAGTAAAGGTAGAGCAGCCGGCTGGGTATATCCCACCCAAACCCATGGCCAAGGGACGGCCCAGGAAGAATGAGGACCCCGATGCTCGGTTTAACTTGCGCCTGTACATGTCCCACCATCGGAAAGGGGTTTACACCGAGACTGCTACGACTTTCACGGGCGATGTCTGCTACCATTGCCTTCCGTGTCAAAGGGACATCAAATTCAAGCGCACCACCGACATTGAGAAGCTGCACAAGCATGAGAGGGGTAAGGCCCACACTGCTGGCTTGCGTCGCATGGGCCTTGCTGACGACGAGGCTGTGCCTGCAGGCATCGTCCCAGCAGAGGCTGCCGATGCCGAGGCAGGCCTCTGCCTAGGTGTGCGACCGGATGATCAGCGGTGCCCTCTGAGGCCGATGAAGGACTGTATCCATCAATGGCGCCTGGCCGGGATGCCGCGAACGGTGTATGGTCAGGAGGAGAGCAACCCGCTCCTCAAGGCTGTCTTCGAAGTCAGTGCGGACTCCCTGAGCATTCGCTCTGCCGACTGTGCCAAGCAGTGTTCCCGAGACCAGCATGCATGCGAGGCTTGCTTGAAGCTAACCAAAGCCAAGGAGTTCCGCACCGCCATTGCCGCCAAGTGCTACGACATGGATCTATGCCGGTTGGCTTGGTCAGCACTGAACCAGTCCTCGGACGAGTTGGAGGCTTGCAAGTCCAGCATACGCAAGCGGGACTACATGACCCTGAACCTGGCCGGCAATAGCTTCGAGGAGATCGCACGGATATCTTCGCCACTGGCCTTGGCCAGAAAGGTCCGATCTCGCTTCGNTCGCCGGAGTGGCAGACCTGGCTAGCATCCAACCTGACCAAGGCACCACTCTTCCATGACAAGGATACAGAGGCACAAGCCCACAACGCTTTGTGCTCATCCCTAGCCACGGCTGTGATGAACGGCCAGGCCAAGCAGCTGGACTTGCGATTGGCACCACGGGTCGCTGCAGGTGCGCTCCGCACGGACAGCCTCGTCCAGGCCTTGACGACGACATTCTTGATGCAGACTAGAGAGAAGTTGTCTAGGCCCGACTCGTCTCGTCACATAGAGGACATGGAGGCCACATCGCAAGCACTCGCAGTGCTTGGCAAGACCAAGGAGCTCGATGCCCTGCTGCGGGCTTTCCATGTGAATCCCCGGGCCATACCCAAGGTTTTGCCGGATGCCGAGATGTTCCCAGCAGCATTCGGGAGTCTCTCGTCGGAGGAGCAGCTGATTGGTAGCTACTCTCGAGCTGCCTCGATCTTGCACGCAGTGAACTCCCGGTTACACGTGATGGTGGATGAAACCGTCTGGGCTGCCAGCCTCGAACAAGTTCGCCACATGAGAGGAAACCAAGATTTTCTGGTGGGCGGGCCGTGGCATCGACATCCCTCGGACACAGAACATATGCTCCTGGCCGAGACCTGGAACGGCAACATACCATCCGACCAGTTGGCGAAGTTAACCCTCCACTTTTGTGTCGCTCGTCGTTTCGTAGACTTTCTCACATCTTTCTGTTTCGATCTGTAGACAGAATCGGAGTAAACAAATCAGGTGCAGCGTAGCGATTCCCGGGCCAACGTCATCGACACGGCAACCCTGCCGCGAGTGCATGGTGGCTCCTCCGCCCAAGAGATGCTGGAGCTGCTGGGTGATTTCTTCGAAGCTGCCACCAAAGCCAGCTCAGGTTTGCCTCCACTGTCGTTAGCCTTTGACGGATGCACACTGAACTCCATGATGAATGCAGCATTCGCTGGACTGTTGAGCGAGGCCATGCTCCAGCAGCTACCCTGGTTCCGGAGTTGCAAGGTCAAGCAGATCCTGAGGCTGAAGTGTTGGCCCTATGGCTACCTGGAGTATCACAGCGAGCCCAGGGCAGCCAACTACTTGGTGTGCGCTTGGAATGGAGCATTCCACGTGCAAAAGCGCTTCAGTCTTCAACTCCTCGGATGCAATCGCAAAGTCACCTTTGGAGCTGTCTTCGTCGAATGCTCTCCCCTACTCGCAAGGAAGCTTCCTGGCAAGGTCTATGGAGGAGCAGACGTGATGAGTGATCGTGCGGCAGTGATGAGACTGAGCCAACCATACTTGCNAGCTGTCTTCGTCGAATGCTCTCCCCTACTCGCAAGGAAGCTTCCTGGCAAGGTCTATGGAGGAGCAGACGTGATGAGTGATCGTGCGGCAGTGATGAGACTGAGCCAACCATACTTGCACCGCAGCTGCATGAGCATCGGCTTGCACGTGGCAGCCTTCGTTGCCGCCCTTCAGGCCTCGATGACCACCGCCTCGAAGGGGTTCTCCAAGGTTCAGATGTGCGAAAACTCGTTCTCGGTCCATTACCTCCTCGCCCTTCATGTCTGTTTCAACCAACATGTCTTCGGCAACAAATGGCAAGGACACTCCCTGTCTGCGCAGACAGTGAAAAACTGTTGTATGTGGCCGCACACGGCATCACAGCTGCTCTAACAGACATCGAGCCGTGCACCACACAGGAGTTGGGCATAGAGACGTACTTCAGCCTTCTGAAGCAACCATTTCGAGGAGCTCCTTCAATCAGGGATTGTGTGCAAAGCACGACACGGGCAGTCTTGAAGACCATGAAAGCCATGACCCAGCAACCGACGACCCAGCCTGCGAGGGAGGNGAAGCAACCATTTCGAGGAGCTCCTTCAATCAGGGATTGTGTGCAAAGCACGACACGGGCAGTCTTGAAGACCATGAAAGCCATGACCCAGCAACCGACGACCCAGCCTGCGAGGGAGGATCGGATGCCGCTGAGTGCAGAAGCCATTGCCACATGCGGTGCTCGATCATTGCTTGCCAGCATCCAGTTCTTCACCTTCCTCTGTGTCAACCAGACTGCAGACGAGGTGTACTACATCTTCAACAAGTGGTTCGAGACTAAAGGTGCCAAGTTCTTCGGTGGGGTGGTGGAGGCGGGTCCGGAGGACTTTGTGGACTTGGCTTTCGAGGAGCCCGGTGGNGAGGCCGCGGAGGTTGCGCACGAGAAGGACTTCAACACTGTTCAGGCCGTCGCTGACCGGGCATCCATGACCGAAGAGGTTGCAGAGCTCTACGACGAGATTCAGCAGGACACCGCACCGGCTGCAGAGAGCATGGACGAGGCTCCTACCGCCGGTGATCCTTTAAATATCTTCGGGCCGCCGGATGCGGATGCTGGTGACAAGCAGCCCTTCACTTTGGTTGAGGTTGTGCAGCAGGCCCTGGTGACCAAAAAGGCAGTCTTCTCCATGGACACTCCAGCTGCCGAGGGAGAGAAAGCATGCCTGGAGAGGTGTCGCTACCTCATACCGCCGATCCGGCAGTTCATCCGCTACACTCGGTGCGAGGAGGGAGTGCTCAGCGTCGCGACCGTGGAGGACGGTGTTCCAGATGGCTCGGGGAACTTGTGGAACAACCGGGAGCATCTCCTCGCAGTGGCCAGAAGGAATGCGGAGATGAGCCGGACACGTGTTTCGAGGTTCGCCATGTGGTCCGCGACACAGAAGCGACTCAGTGTCAAGGTTGCGGAGGCCACCGGGCAGTGTGATGGGCTGACACCGGTGGAAACCTACCGGCCCTGTTCATCGGAGGAGTCGCCTCAGATCCTGGCGGTTCGCGACACCACTGGCATGCCGTGTGTAGCCCTCACCCTGACTGTCTACAGAGGTGCGATTGTGCGCACCGCTTCCAATGCAGCCAAGCGTGTGAGGACAGCGAAGCCGATGCCCGGCAACCTTCCAGCCAATGCGACTCGGCTAGTACATTTGGTCAAGCTCCAGTGGCATGCCGAGCGGAACGAGTACACAGGATCGTGTGCAGGCGAGGTTTTCATGGTCCAGCCAAACGAAAGCTGCGTTTTCGGTGAGCTCCAGGCCGAGAAGATTCGACCATCGCCTATTCGACTCCACATCGTGCTCACGAAAGCTTCGAGCGATGCGATGAAACTCTTGGTGAGCCAGGGTGCGACTCTTCCACACATGGATCCTGCAGAGGACGGTGTGGAGGACGCCGAGGACGAGGAGGCGATCGCCGCCACGGTGCCGGCTGGCAAGAGCGAGGAGGTCTTTACGGATCGCAGTTTCATGAGAGCTTCCTTCGAGCAAAGCGTGCAGAGGTTCATGCAGGGGCTACGGCACATGTACAGCGACAAGGGCCATCCCTTCGTCGGCAGCAACGGCTGTGTGCAGCTTCAGCGCCCTGCGGGATCCATGGCCTACACTTTGGTGCTTCGGGTTCCTTCCTACTTCCTCAAGTTGTGCGGGGATTTTAAAGGACACCGCTTCAGCCGAACCATTTACTGCCATCTCATGCCGCTGCTACCTGTGCCTCGAAAGACATCCGCAGCTACGGTCATCGATTTCCTGCAGAAAGTCGTCGCTGCAACCGATGCTCCCGTGGTCATGCCAGCCAGCTAGAAAGTTTCACACGGTTTCACATGGGGTTTCTATGGGTCTCGCGATCTGCACTGCGTCGAGAGGTTTAGGCTAAACTACAGGCATTTCAGGTTCACAGCTCTAGGATTTCCTGGGTTTAGGCTTAGGAGCTCAGTAAAACACAACCAAAGATTCGCAGAGCTGCAGTGCGGATCCTCTGGGAATGCCTTCGACAGCATTCGGCAGCGAGGGGTGCGTGAAAAAAGACTTGAAGCTCTCCGCTGCTGCATTGTGCCATATTGTGCTGTTTCATACTGCTTCTGAAGCCGACACACACACACACACACACGCACATCACGAACATGTTCTGTTACCGTCGTGTTGCCTCCTACGAACCCCCCCCCCGGGCCCCTACCCTCATGAACCGTCGACAAAGTGGCCCGGACCACTTAGCCGGGGCCATATATTTAGAAATATAGTAAAGAACCCCCCCTCCCCCAAAAAAAAAGTATAGGTAATTATTGAGGCCTCTATATTACCTCTCGAATTCTCGGGAACTTGCAAAGTCCGAATCCTGCTCGGAGCCTTCTTCTGTGCTGCAGTCCTAGCCCAGCTCTTGCTGCTTCTGATTGCGTATTCATGATTCAGCCCTGCTCTAATCCCTAAACCCTAAACCCTAAATCCTAATTCCTAAACCCGTAAGTAACCCTAAGCCCCTAAACCCTAAACCCGAAACTCCAAGCCGTACTTCTCTGCATAAGCGTCCGCATGTTGGGTCCGCCCGGACGAGTACTTGACACCCGCAATCAGAACCGTAAGTGGAAGCCTAAGAGAGCTCCATGTGCTCCTAGGGTTGAGGGTTCAGGGTCCCAAATGCAATCCCTATTTCCCAGACCCACAAGTCTTGGGTCCTTTGAGTCCTTCTTCACGGTAGGAGCGTTTGGCCGCAGCTGCCCGTCTCGCCGAGTCTTCGATGCGGGAGCAGAGGAGGCTTCATGCAGGGGAGGTCTTCTGTCACTTCGCAGATAGGTAGCGGTGTAGAGGGTTCCGAGATGGAGGGACCTATTCAGCCTGCTGGGTTTAGGGTCCACTTCGTCAAAAGAGCGTGGACGCAGCTTCCTCCATTAAGTTGTTGCCGCAGTCGCGAAGAACAGAACCCTAACCCTAAATCCTAAACCGCTGTCGGCCGGCAAGCATTGGGCGACCTAGGCCCAGACAGCCGAATTCTCGAGAGGAAGTTCCTTCCCGAGATAGCAAAAACCTGAAACCCCAAATCCCTAAATCTTAGAGATTTCTGAAACCCCAAATCCCTAAATGTTAGAGATTTCTGAAACCCCAAATCCCTAAATGTTAGAGATTTCTGAAACCCCAAATCCCTAAATGTTAGAGATTTCTGAAACCCCAAATCCCTAAATGTTAGAGATTTCATGAGTCCTTTGGTGATTTTCTTTGGTGAGGATTTTTTTCACGGGGGTTTCTAAACATCTGCGCTCCGGACTGGAGACTCTAGGGTTCAAGGGTCTAGGGGTTTAGGGTTTAGGGTTTAGGGTTTAGGGTCTAGGGTCTAGGGTCTAGGGTTTAGGGTCTAGGGTTTAGGGTTTAGGGTTTAGGGTTTAGGGGTTTAGGGTTTAGGGTTTAGGGGTTTAGGGTTTTCGGGGCTTGAGGTTTAAGGGTTTGGGGTTTCAGGGGCTTGAGGTTCAGGGGTTTATGATTAACCGAGTTTAGGATTATCAGCATACCGTTGTAGATTGCACATGCCCTTCGATATCTCTTTCCAGAATCCCGAGTTTCTATCATCTCGCTGGATCCGTTGCAAAGCATTTAGAAGATCTTTGAGAACGTCGGCTCCCTTCAGGGCTGCCTCGTCCATTCGTCATGCGACCGTAGATCATGCGCCACCTGAGCAAAAAGGATGAACCTTTCACTCCTTTCATGGCATTTCCTCGTCCGGCTCTTGCTCTGCAGATGCGTGAACTTATACCTGTTCGTTTCCCCTTCATACCGGTCGCCTGCTTCTCCTCTCTCCAGGCACAAGCCATGCCAGTAGCGAAAGCCCAGAAAACCCAAACCCTAAACTCCTAACCCAAAGCCCTGAAGCCCTAAAGCCCTAAAGCCCGAAAGCCGTGAAGCCAAAGCCCCAAAGGCCCAAAGCCCAAAGCCCCGTTCATTCGATGCTCAAGCCTCGCAAAGGCTGGCTATGGATGGCTTCCATGCAGCGGCGGTGGCAAGCCAGGACCGCGACGACTTACTCCTTAAGGGATCTACAGGGGTTTAGGGTTTGACAGAGAGTTTAGACAGTACCCAGAGAGCCCCTAATTCAAGGAATGTAGCTCCACTGAAGCCCCTTATTGTTTAAGGTATAATCCTTCATTGAGCTTTAATTATTGGGCTCTCTGGGTAGCTCATGTGAGACGGAGCAAGTGGTTATTTGGGCGGCCTCAAGGCGCCTGCACCCCTGAACCCTGTAGTGCTCAAGCTGCCTGGTTCTTGTTGAGGAACGTAGTTTAAATGAGTTACCACAGTAGGGTTCTATAGTAAGCAATGTGGTTTCCTTGTTGTTATGATGGCTTAGATTCAGTTCCTTAACAAGAGCCTCCTTGAAAAGGTGGGTCTTTTGGGGTCTGGGTGGCACATGAATACCGAGAAATTCTGAACCGTGAGTTTGACTCCAAGTGGGTAGTTCTTTACATGGAGCCTTATACCCTAAACCCTTATGGTACCCTTATAGAACCCTTAAAGGAACCCTATCATATGGGCAGTTCTCTAAATTAGGGTCATTTTGGGGTCCTTTTTACAAGGGTGTCGTACTATTCCGGGGACCTCAACAGGAACCACATTTAGAGAACTACCCAAGTATCCTTTGACAAGAGGGCGCTTACTGACGATTCCTACACGAATCTGAGACAGGTTCCTTCACTTTTCGGGGCTCAGCAACTCTGTAAATCCTCTAACGACTATATTTGTTGAATGGGATTAGCAACTCTATGAAGCTTGTAAAAGTTCCAACAACTTGAAGGATTAGCAATTCTATATAGGTCGATAGAAGCTCCAGCAACTTTAAGGGATTAAAACCCTAACCCTGCAATGGTTCTTAACGACGACAGCGAACTACGAGAATCTTTCAGAGCTCCGTGGGGGGTTCCTTGGCCCTTCAAGGGAACCCTAAAAAGACGGAAAAGACGCCTTCTAAGACAAAAAAAAATCTTAAGAGACCTTTAATATTTAAAGGAAATTACCCCCCCAAGCCCTGAAACCCTAAACCCTGTTCCTCTTTTGAAGAAGCCCGTAAAGGTACCCTTAAAGGAACACTTCAAAGGAGCCCTTACAGCTACCTTTAAAGGAACCCCCTGAGGGCTCCTGTATCCCAGGAGCTGCTGGAAAAGCCCTTGCTCCCGGCACGGTACGAGGACCCACAGCTGATCGAATCTGGGACTTCCTTCCGGAGACCCTCCCGGCTTAGGGTTCAGAGTTTGAGGGTTTGAGGGTGTAGGGGTTCAGGGTTGAGCGTTGAGGCTGTGGAGATCAGCTTTCTTCAGTGGGGTTTTGCATCGGTAGGGGTGCTGACTGCGGGAAGTTGGTCCCTGCGGCCAGTGCACAGGGAACTTCCGCATGTTACGGTTCTGATTGTACTGATCCAGGTCTGGGCTCCATCTGGGAGTGTTCGGAGAAAAAAACAGCCTGTCAAAAACGACATTGCCTGGAACCCGCAGACAATCTTTCCTGGCCTATTTCCGAAATTTGCTTCGAAAGGTGTCACTCCGGCTGAGGTGTGCCAGCCAAACAAGTTCCGTTCCTAGGCCCCAACCCTTAAACCCCCAACCATGGCCCTAAACCCCTGAACCGTCCCTACTTAAAGGCTCATGGGACTGGGACTTAGCAAGTAAGGTTATTAGTATTAGGATAACACCGGTTAGGGGACTTATAATAACCGCAATTATAACCTACTTACTAAGTCCCAGGATACTTTAAGTAACCTAAACTCCCCCTTATCGAACCCCTATAGATCCCTAAACCCTAAACCCTGAAGGAACCCTTTTAGGAACTCTAGTTGCTAAGTCCCATGATCCTGTAAGTAAGCCCCAAAAGCCTAAACCCTAACCCCCTAACCCCCTCACCCCCTAAACCCCTAAAGCCCTAAACCCTAAACCCCTGAACCCTAAACCCTAAACCTTATAGATCCCTTAAAGGAACCCTTGAACCCCAAACCCTAAACCCCTAAACCGTCCCTAAGCCCTAAAGCCTAAGCCAAGAAAGTGCGCGAGGACCGGATCTCCTGGAAGGACTTTCGTGGCACCTTGGTGGCTAGGGCTTACGGTCAAGGTCTGAGGTTTAGGGTTTAGGGTCTGGGGTTTAGGGTTTAGGATTTAAGAGTCTAGGATTTAGGGTTTAGGGCTTAGGGTCAAGGTCTGGGGTTTAGGGTTTAGGTTCGAACGGGTTCAATTTTACAACTTATACTGCGGGCCCCGAAACGCCTGAACCCTAAACTTTGATCTTGAGCCAGACACGAGTACACTCTGCCAACACCTTTGGCAGTGCAAAGAATCGGATGGGGAAGAACCGGTAATAGTATCCCCTTCCAGTCCCTAGTGTAATTTAGCATACTATACCCGCTAGCCTTATTCCAATTGTTACAAGGCTCCTGCATTAAACACATTACAAGCCTCTTATGGTAACCCTTATAGATCCCTTTTGAGGGAGCCCTTAAAAGAAACCTTTATCCAGCCTCTGCGGTACACAGCCGCAAAAAACGAACCATCGGTCGATCTCCCTGCAGCGGCCATAGAGGCCGAAAGTCCAGATGTTGGAGAACAGGATTTCTGCAGGCTTGGGCGGGTTTTGCTGGTTTTTATCTGGGGCCTGTGGGGGGTCTTGGGGCAGGCTGTGCTGCAGAAAAGTTATGGAACGATCAGGAACGGTATTAAATTCAGCCCACTTCTACTAGGTGTGCAATGAGGAGTCTTTAAAGGTTTATGGCTTTAATCAGATGTCTATCAGTTTCTATCGGGTTTGCACAGGTAGGAATAACGTCCGCTTGTATCATAGTCCAAATGTCATTATACAGCCCCAAAGCCACCAAAGCCTTGTCTTATTTCAACAGCTCCTTTATTAATTTTGGATTATGGGCCGGCGAGATTCAACTCTTGGAGTCCTCTTTGAAGTACCCTGATCCAAAACCCTACGTCCCCAAGCCTGGAGCCTTAAACCCAAAGCACAAAAATCTGAACCTGTATCCCCGAATCTATTGTTGGATCCCAAGCTTTCAGTCGAAGCCCCAGCACCCATCGACCCCCGAACTCCAAACCCTGAACCCGAAAACCCTAAAGCGCCACACCCCAAACCCTGAACCCTAAAACTGGCAACTTCTGAGGCGCAGAGCGCCTCGTCACGCGCTGCCGCCGTCGAGCGGCCCAGCTTCCCGATGCATGGCGCCTGCTGCGACGCTCGCAAAGCGCGACGGCGAGAGCTCATTGGCGCACTATTCCTTGCAATATTCGGGGTTGGAGCAAAGACAATACCAGGAATATGCCTTCTTGTTTAGTATAACTATACCAGGTACAATGTACTCCAAACCCCTTCTAAATCTCAAGGCCCCTATATTAAAGTTGTTACAGGATTTTGGGGAGTAGGTTTTTCGAGGGTTTTCGCAAGCTGTTCTTTCGTCTTGATTGAATCAATTCAAGAATTTTCCCTAAGTCATCTGGAAGTCCTTGATACGGGAGCCTTACATGAGGCGTATTGGAAAATCTAAGAGTATTCGCGATCCTCAGCAAACCAGAAGCATCTCGAAGTTCCCAGAGACTCCAACATCCCTGAATTAAGGAATATTCCTTAAATCACATTAGGGATCCTACTATAATTTAAGGTATATTTCTTTTTTTCGGGATATTGGAATCTCTGGGTTCGCGATTCTCAGCAAACCAGAAGCATCTCGAAGTTCTGGCCCTGATATCTGCCGATGATAGGTCGTATACTCTTGCAATGAGCGTTTTTGGACGAACGGTTCGGGAAGCCCAAAGTATCAAGGGCGAGCTAGGTAGGTTGAACATCTCCCGAGTTTGCGTGCTGAAGTCATCGTAATCGGAATCAAAGGCAGTGTAGGGATTTGTGTTGAATGCAACGCAAATAATATGTTGCGGAAGCTCGTCCAGTGTCCAAGGCGAAGCGAAAGGAAGAGCGGGCTGGGTATGATGTCAGCAACCCTGCTGCATTCTGGCTTGGTACGTCGCAAGGCACGGTTGGAACCGTGCTTCCGCCTCCCCTACCCCCAGCTCCCCCAACTCCCCCACCGCCACCACCACCACCAGCCCCGTTGCCACAGGCCCCGGTGCCACAAACCCCACCACAAGCCCCAGCACCAGCCCCACCCCCGCCGCCACTGCGGACTTGACATCTCCTGAACCTGTAGTGCGAGATGTGAAGAATCCCTCCGCTGAAAGGATGTACGGAACAAGCTGGCCACCGGCTTTCGGATGCTCCCTTCCAGAAGAAACAAAATATCTGGTCACCTTGCTCGTGATGAGCCGGTGTCCGTTTCCGACATGGCTCGTGGATGCTGTTGGACATCGTGTGAGCCCACCTTCAGCGACTTGGCTGGGGTCTTCTCGGACCGCTTCGAGCAGATGGTCTTGCGGAGTCCTCGCTGCGTCTACGATGGCACGTGGAGGATTTTGTCCCTCTCTCGGGAACACTGCCCGGCAGATGGTGGAACTGAACTGAAAAACCTGCAACCCAGGCAAGATTGAAAATCCCGGCCTCAAACCCCTTCGTCCAGTAACCACAAGCGCCGTTTCATTGCGGCACTGCTCCAGAAGATCCACGCGAATGAATTTTGGCGGGCATTGAAGGCACATCATCCCCACAGGGGTTTACGGTTTAGGGAAGACGACTAGCAGATGGATTCGGGGGACGAGTGGGGTATCAGCTTATCGGTAGATGGATGTTGAACGCCTGTGCAGTCATGCCACGGCGATCCCATGAGTACATGTGCAGATTTAGTGCACCTGCACATTCTCAGAAAGTCCACCACATCAACAAAATGTGAAGGATCAGCTGTTAGACCTCGGTTTGAATGCTCAACCCTGCCGGCAAGAGCCATGCAAATCGGGCCAAAAAAGAAGCGAGCGCCGAGCGTGGTTGGAGTCGGCTACGAAGGTCAGGAGTGATTGGCTGGTTCTCGTGGATTGTGCTTGTATCTCACTCAGCCTTGCACAGCTCCGAGTGAGCAAGCCAAGCTCATATCACTGTGCGATACGCTGTACTTGCACAGTTGATCAATGCCTCGTTTACAGCAGCATGGAGACCTGCGCTGAGGTTGATGTCTCAGTGTAGCTTAATTACGGTATCCTTCTCCTAGGTACCATTACTAAAGCAATACCGCTATCACTATTGCCTGCAGGGCAGCTGTAAGCGTCACGTTGCCAGGTCGTGCGGTGGCTGGCGCAGTTTGTGCGACACAAGGCAACCTTTTCGATGCCTATGTAAGGCTCGAGGGACTTAGTACGAAGTGTATGAGTAACTTTATCATTAGGATAATCTCCATTAGGGGACTTACAACCCCAATTACGACTTACTTACTGAGTCCCTCACGCTTTTAAGTACGATGGGTTCTGAAGCACTGAAAATCTGATAACGGTCGTCCGCTTGACGTAATTGTAGTAGGGACAATATTCAGTGGTAAGGCCATTGCGTTGATGAGAGTCATAGCAAACATAACTATGACTTGCATCCTGAAACAAGTATGTCCAAGTATCGATTACATCATCTTAGGTAGTATTATTAGGGAGACCCTTTAAAGGGTACCCCTTCTGAACCCTACTTCTGGCTCTCTTAAAAGGGACCTTAATTTTGAGGGTCTATATCCCCAAGGGTCCCCCTAATCCCAACTACCACATCTGCCAAACACTTCCACCAGGGTATATTCCGCGAGGCTCGGGGTGGAAGTCGGCAAGGGCCCAGAGAAACCCGAGGCCCTAGATGCGACACAGCCCTAAACGAAAAGTTGGAACAATAGGCTCCACAACCTCAAACCCCAAACCTTGATTTCTAGATTCTAGAGTGTCAGGACCACATGAAATCCCAGCATGCAGGTCATGATCATCGTTTTTCTGGGCCCGTCGACGGGGGCGCTAGAGATGAGACCCTACAACACCGACGACGCGGAGCCTCGGGGGGCAAGGGAAGATAAAGGGTGCAGGATGGCGCTGTAGACTCCTTTAGACTAAATATCTCTCTTCAAGTTATCCTAGACTTCCTAAACCTTACACCCGGAACACTAACGAGGTGTGTTGAGAGTTTTTGTTGCGGTAGAGCAGAGGGCTTACAGTCATCAGGGATGTACATGAATCAATTGTCGGAGTTAACGGGCGTAGGGCATTTTTTGGACAAGGTTGCTTAGAAGCAGTCTTGGATGGCTGGAATGGGGCTTATTTTGGGTCACGCTGTGCCGTCGTGGTTGCTGATTGAAGTAGAGTTTGGTTTTGGTGGATGGGCCTTCATATAATCAGAACAGGATGTCACACAGGTGTGAACATGCTGTATTCCCGGGCTTTGTGCAGCAATGATACCATCTGATCACACCGAGCCACACTGTGTTCACCAAGCCTTCAAGCCTATGAGCGAATAATCTGTCCCGACATCGCAAAATACATGGCTGTGTTACAACCTCATCGCCCTATCAAGCCCTATAGCATTTCTGCAAAGTTGGTTATTTTTTATATCTATATAACCCAAGGCCTTGGAAGTGCGATCCTAAATCCTTGGTCCCCCAGTAGTACCCCCATGCCCGTTGTATTTGGGGTCTCCATGTTCAAGTTGAATTAACGGAAAAAGGCTGCATTTTCTCAGGAAGGGATTGCCGGGGAGGTGTTAGGAAGGTCCGATCCTATATCCGGTCGCTTGTTGGATGTGGTGTGTTTTGCGGTTTAAGGTACTGGCTTTTCCTGGCTTTCAGGAGTTTTAGAGCCTTTTAGGGCTTTGAGGGTTTTGGGTTCTCAGGGTTTTGAAGGTTTGGAATTTTTGGGGTGTTCATGCTGTCTGAGTCTTCGGGCTTTGGGGTTCAGGGTCTAGCTTTGGGGAATACGCTGTTGCAATATGGGAGTTTCCGAAAATAGAGGACCCTAATACAGTACCCTAAATAGTAGGATCCTTATTATAAGGACCCCAAAATAAGGTACCCCTAATTTTAACCGGCTAAGTCCCATGATCCCCTAAGTAGGGATCAGAGCAACTCCTGTTACTTCGATCTTCAGCGTGTGACCATGATCATTACTATCGTCACTGGCATTGATCTTATCGGCTTATCGGGACAATGACGGGTACGACGTTGATGATGACGATGACGGTGATGGTTACATCGGTGTTGAGGATGATGGTGATGATGAAGATGATGATGCCAACAGCCTGGGAAAACCAGTAGATACCACAAATCACTCGTTTCGACAGCCGATTTCATGTAGCTTCGTAACGTACAGAACAGCAAACAAGAAGCCGGATTTTCCTACATTCTGGCAGTGTGATGCCTGTAGTGTTGACTGTATTGTAAACTGAGTGTTGACTGTCATTTTGCATGTGTTTGCTGGGTTTGGAGGAATTACCGTTTCTTTTAGCTTCTCGATATCCCGAAACAGCGAAAATGCTAGATTTCCCAAAATTTTGGCAGTGCTGAGTGTAGCATTGACTGTAGATGGTGATGGTGATGGTGATGGTGACCGTTGCTGTTGGTGGCTGTTGCTCTTGCTCACTAATTAAAGGACGGTTAGTAGTTCAGTAGTACTTACTAGCGCTAGTGTTGGTGCTGCTGCCTGACCCTGGCTCGTAATGGAAGTGCCCGAAACTACGGGGTACCAATGTCAATTTGAGCAAGTAGGATCCTGGGTGTATTCTATTTTCGGAAACTCCCATAGCATATGGGGGTTTCCGAAAATTAGGGGTACCTTATTTTGGGGTCCTTATAATAAGGATCCTACTATTTAGGGTACTATATTCGGGTCCCCTATTTTCGGAAACTCCCATATGGCCCCTTGAACTGATCACATACGACGGGGTCTTCCCTGAGCTCTGAGCCCCGCGCCACAACAGCCCCATTGTGATGCAATAGGTTAGTCTAAGCCCTGCAGCCTAAACCCCAAACCCTAAACCATGTATTCGATACCCTAAACCCCAAACCACACATGATGAACCCCAAACCATGTATTCGGCAGTCTGCAGGTTTGGTCCCTTGGGCCACTTCCGACAGTCGAGCTTTTGGAAGCTTCAGATTTGAACGAGACAGTACTACTCTTGCAGGTCATGATTGTGTAACAGCAGTTTCGTTTAAAGTAGTCATATGTAGACATATATTCCTCACAGACTTAAAAAGTATAGTGTACCCCACTCTTATCATCAAGGCCCCTAAGTTCGGAGAGCGCAGGAGACGCTTGACATCATCACGCGTCCGGGAACGCTGGTAGTCCGTGCACCCAGCGACGGCTGATTTCCTTTGGGGCCTCAGCTCCTCGGGATGAGGGGCTTCGGGTTCGGGGCCGAGAGCTCAAGAGTTTTGGAGTTTAGAGGTTCGGGTTCAGGGTTAGGGGTTTAGGAGTTTAGGAGTTTGGGAGTTTAGGAGTTTCGGAGTTTGGGGTTTAGGGTTTTGGCTTTAGGACGTAGGCTTAGGTTGAGAGGGTTGGGGAGTTCAGTTCCAGTGTTCCTGGGTGAAGAGTAGGCTCCGGAGTTTGAGTTTGGAATGCAAAGCGGAGGCCAGTGCTATTACGTCAAGGGACCTTGAACCCTCAACCCTAAAACCTTAAACCCTTAAGCCCTAAACCTTGACACTCGATTCTGCCCGTAAGTCCTGGAAGAAGCATTTGGGCAAAGTTGCGGGATTTTACCATGTAAGAACCTGACTCGGCATGGAAAATGCCAGTGCCCTTGTTGAATTTCTGCCTAAAGCTTTAGACCTTAAACCCCTAAACCTTTAAACGCCTAATCCCCGGAAGCCCTAAACCCCAAAGCCCTCAACCCCTAAACCCTTAAGCCCGTCTAAGCACAAGCAGGTTCTTCGACCGGACCTCTTGTCGCACAAACATTTCTCGCAGCTGCCCCGACCGACCGGCACTGCTCCTGAGGGTTTACGGGTTTTAGGGTTTAGGGTAAACCCAAAACCCAAAACCCTACGCCCACAAACCGGTGAACCAATCCTAAACTCGAAGTCCCGAGCCCTAGAACCCCTAACCCCAAACCCAATATCAGAAGCCAGCTGCCCTTCGGCTGCACGAACCTCACAGCCCCATACCCCTTAATTAAGGAATATACCGTGTATTCCTTATGTGAGGGGTATTGGGCTGCCGAATCTTTTTCTTTTCTCTATATACTGTATACTGCATGTTATATTACTATTGTTTATATATATATATGATGTATTGTATAGTTTCTTCCTTACATTGTAACCGGACAAGAATGCTGCCAACCGTTAACCGAAAAAGAATGAAGCTAGCTCTGGTCTTAGACCCGAGAAGAATCAGTCGTGGATTGACAAAGCAATCGAGGCTTGTTGTGATTTCTTGCTTGTTTGATTTGGACTTTAGACATTTCATGATGCCAGAAAGTGCCGAATATAGAAAGCTTACTAATTACCACTACCAACTTTATTCCAGGCTTCCGGATTATTATGCTATAATATACCCCCAAAGCCTTACTTCAATCATTAAGGTCCCTATTCTAAACCCCCCATAGCTCATAGAAGCCTTTAGAAGAAACCCCTCAAAGGAGTCCTTTACACAAACCCTGTTCTCTTTTGAGGCCTCTACCTCATGATCTGAAACTGCCCTCAAAGCCTCAACCCAGACAGCCCAATAATACCCCTTAATTAAGGAACCCTAAACTCTAAACCCTAAATATACTGCCCCTTATCCTTTAAGGTATATTTCCTACTTAAGGGGTCTCGCCCTCTCTGGGCAAAGCCCGCGCAACCCTCCGAAGCCCGGTGCGCGCAGAGTTCCTAAACCCTACGCCCTAAACCCTAAATCTCAGTTCTGCCCGCTGAAAAATCTTGGGACCTAAACCCTAAATCTTGGGACCTAAACCCTAGATCTTGGGACCTTAAACCCTAAATCTTGGGTCCTAAACCCCTAAACCCTGAACCTGAACCTTAAACCTGAAACCTTAAAACCCTCCTTGAAGGAATGCGTCAAGCACCCCTAAGCCCAGGAACGGCCGGTCGATGGCCATCAGTGCCTTTTTCCTCCAGAACGAGCGGAAGTCTAGAGCGAACAAGAGGCCACGAAGTTTTCATTCATGTTCAGGGCTCCGGGTTCAGGGTGTTGGGCTCAGGGTTCAGGCTTTCATGCATGTTTCAGTTTAAGATCCCCACCTGCGGCACTGACTGGATTTGTTTGCCTTCGGGGCCACAGTGCTTGTCATGCACTTCAAAACACAGTTGCTTTCAACTGGCCCGGCACCCTCGAATCCTAAACTTCCACCCTAAACCCCAAGTGCCTGCCATTAAGGAGTGGATCTCAGTGCGGGTGCTAGGAGATGCTGATGGCTTGAAGTGAAATATATAGGGGTTACGGTTTACGCTTTAGCGTCGATTTGGGAGTTTCCGAAAATAGGGGACCCTAATATAGTACCCTAAAGTAGTAGGATCCTGATTATAAGGACCCCCAAATAAGATACCCCTATTGTCGGAAACTCCCATTTTGATGGCTTGAAATATTTGGGTAGTTCTTTAAATCCGGGTTTCTTCTTGGGTCCCCCCCAAAGAGTACGGAACCCTTGTAAAAAGGATCCTAACAGGGATCGAATTTAGAGAACTACCCGGTTGAGGTTAACACGGGGATGCCGTGGATTCGATTTAGACAGGTGGAGCGCTTGTGCTTTCTGACTAAGGGCCTGGGGGTCATGTTTCAGTTTAGTTTTAGGTTTGAGGGTTTGGGTTTGAGGGTTTAGGGTTTAGGGTTTAAGTTTAGGGTTGGGCATAAGGGTTTAGGGTTCAGGGCACATGGAGTGAACAATGTATTTGGCAGGACGGATAAAATGATCCCGGCCGCGAAAGAGCTCGACGTCCCCGCCTTAATATACGGATCGGAATATTTAATGATGATATCCCCTCATCGTCCCTAATAGGTTGTTTGATAGTATAACCCACCCCGAAAACCTATGTAATTATGAAGGCGCCTACATTCCCAAAGAGCCCATACTCCTTAACCAATGAACATATCTGAAATCATAATATGAAGCCCTTTGTAACTTTAGGTATATTCCTTAATTAAGGGATATTGGGTTCTCTGGGTTAACTTATGTAGGGAAAACGATAGGCCGGGACCCTTAGTCCCGAAAGCATGAGCTTTGTTGAACCGTTGGTCCTTTAGGGGTTCCTGTAGGGATTCCAAGAAGGGTACTGTAGGCGTTCCTAAAAGGGTACCAAAAGATTTAGGGTTTCGGGTTTAAGGCTCAGGATCTTAGTTACTAAGTAGGTTTTGAATTGGGGTTACAAGTCCCCCTATGTGGGGTTATCCTAAGTATAACCTTACGTATAACCTTACTTCGTCCCTTGAGGCTTTAAGTGGGCCGATTCAAGTCATTCGGGGATGGAAGCCAGCAGACCCTTCACACCGGCACCAGCTTGAGTGTCGAATCTGTGGAATCAGAAGAGATCTCATGTACAGTCCTCGCATGTAACAGCAAGTCTTAGTGGTGGGGCAGGTAGCCTTTGCCCTTTTGGGGGTGTGTATCTGTATAAATAAATAAATAAATGAATATAAATATAAATATATAAATAAATAAATAAATAAATATATATATATATATATGCATCTTGGGGGGGGCAGCAGCAGCAGCAGCGACAGCGACAGCGAGATCGGCAGCGGCAGCGGCAGCTGCAGCGGCAGCAGCAGCAGCAGCAGCGACGACAGCATTGACAACAAGAGTACTGTTGACAGCAGCAACAACCACTACCACGACAATACCAACAACAAACAAGTAACAATAGCAGTAAGAACGACGGCGGTGGCAGAGGCGACGATGACGACCACCTCAGCAGCATCAACCGGCACAGACTTTAACATCTGCAACCGTCTATTGAGTCTATTGCTTAGGCCTCCAAAACTCTCAGTCTCAAATCCTTGACCTTTCCCCCTAACCCTTTACCCTACAAATCCCGAAATCCTGAACCACGAAGTCCTTCAGCTTCGTGCTGTCTCTTGCTACACACCTGCACTTGCCAAGGACTGGGCCGTGAATCGCCTTCGGGACAGTCTTTGAGATCCGAGTTGGATGGTTTTGCTGGTATTAGGGCATTTTTGGGTTGTGTACATGGTGTTGTGGCAGTAGAGGGTTTAGGAAGTTTAGGGTGTAGTGCTCTTGCATAGGTATCCGGATCGACTACGGAGGTTTAGTGGGCAGCATTTGCTGCTTAGGCTTGGGCATGAGCTACAGTGTTTGCTCAAAATCCTAAACCGTAAGTCCCAATCCTAAAACCTCCTAGCACTAAATCCCTAAACCCCAATGTCTAAACTGTAGCTAGGTTGTTTCTCTTTTTGTAAAAATGCCGAAGTTTTGTTTTACTTCCCCTGGCCGGGAGTCTCCTTTCAAGTAATATAGGGGCTTAAACAATAACCTATACTATTTTGGGAGTTCCATATTATCATTATAGTATCATGAGCCCCAAAACCTTAACCTTATTCTTATTATTCAGGCCCCTATAGTACCCCGGTCCTCCAAGGCCAAACCTTGCAACCTCCGTAGGGCCAAGTCCCAGAGGACCCAATACCCCTCAACTAAGGAATATGGGAATGTAGCCGGTTTAGGGTTTAGGGCTAATATCGCTGAAATCATAAGATAAAGCCCCTTATGGTTTAAGGATGTTTAAGGTATATTCCCTTACTATCCTCACGGATATAGCTTAACTCACAGTATGAAGCCCCATCTGCCCAGTTTGCAACACCCTGAAGCCGTTAAGTCTCAACCCTAAACTTTGGGTTAGGGTTTAGGGTCTAAACCCCAAAGCCTGAAACCTTGATGCCACGCAGGAGCTGAAAGAGAAGAACCTCAACTCCCAGCCACGCCTCAGTTTGTTACGCAATGTGGGGGTTCAGATGAAACCAGAATACAGACCCCCAAAATTCAAGGGACCCCGGATTTGGATCCCCCCCAAAACCCTAAACTCTTTGGAATACAGTGGGGCGTGTGACTTTGGAAATAGTTCAGATAGATGGGCCGAGGCTTCTATTGGGTTTAGGGTTTAGGGTTTAGGGTATGCCTTTTTGCTTCCAGTCCCTGCCCAATCATGGCAAAGTTTTTGAGTCAGGAACTGAAAGCTTGGGATTATGGAAGTCACTTAGTAGCCAACTCCTTAAACCTTATATCCTAAACACTGAACGTCAAACCCTACTACACAAAAACTGAACCCACACCCAAAACCGCGAAGCCACGAACCTTTTAATAGTACTGGTAATAGTAATAGTAATAGTCATAGTAAACCCTAAACCTTGCGACTTCACTCCTCGTCTTGAGGTTCTGGGATCCCAACATTCCGCGGGAATGGCAGTCGGCCATGAACCACATGTGGGCCACTTAGAAGGGCCCTTCCAACCCAACCTAAGCTGAGAGACCTGTTTGGCTCTAGCGCTGAACCCAAGGCCCTCAACCCTATAACCAGAAAGCCTAAACCCTAACCCTGAACCCTAAACCTTGAAATCTAACCCTAAAGACCCTAAACCTTATACATGAACCCTATAACCAGAAACCCTAAAACCCCAACCCTAAAGACCCTCCTGGGTTTAAGGTCGCGGGTTTAAGGGTTTCAGGCTCGAGGTTTGCGGGATGCCGACCTCTCGTCCCCTCTGTGGAAAGCTACGCCTAAGGGTTTAGGGTTTAGGGTATACTGATGGTATTCCCTTCTGGCCCCTAATATAACTATTAGTACCCCCTTGCAGCCTCTGTACGAAAGATAATGTAGTCTCCCCAACACCTTCTTCTGATTTTTAGACCCCTGTACTGCACTTCTAATGGTTTTGCCACCGGGTTCGGTCTTGGGCATAGTGAACTGGGAAACGGCACTAGGAGGTGGGATGGACTGAATCCCGAACCTAGACATCTTGATTTGTCCTCTGAATTTAACGCATTGGCAAGAGATTGGAGTCGTTATCTCTTTTGACAGTTATGGCATTGGTGATCAGCATGATCTTATGATGTGAGATGGTATGGCATGATGTGATATGATACGATATTTATAGGGCATGCAGTGATATGTCTTAATGTTGCACGGTGTTTTTTTGACATGGCATATTTTGATATGACCTGCTCTGATCTGATGTGATGTGACGTCATATGGCATGGCATGGCATGGCATGGCCTGCTATGATATGGTTGTAGTTGAAGCCATACCCGCAACCAATCCTGAAATCAGGTTTCACAAGGGCCAGATGATTGCCGTCAAGGGCGAGGCGGGGGGCGCACTCTTTTGGGATAGGTCAAAGATACCATAGGGGCCTTAATAATTTCCTATAGTATTTTCAGGGGTTCCTTATTACAGTTCTAGTATAATATACCCCAACACCCTATTCTGATTTTTCAGGCACCTTGGTAGCCAAAGCTTTACTTGTCTACAGCGTTCACGTGGGGCTGGTCTTCGGTCACTCGGGGCCCTTGCTTTTGCGGGCATGCAGGTAACTTCAATCCGAAGCCCAAAAGCTCTTCAGGAAGACTAGAGTTGGGGGTTAGGATTTAGGGCTAGGGGTTTAGGAGCAGCATCAGGAATGCTAAACGCCAAAAGCCCTAAAGCTTTTGGGTTCCAGTTCCCAGAGAGCCCAATACTCCTTAACTAAAGAATGTACGCCCTAAACTCCATACCGGTTTGGGGTTTTTGGGTTTGGGGTTTAGGGTTTACGTAGGGTTTTGGGTCTTAGACCATACAAGTACCACCACATGTCTGGGAGCATGCTATGCCATTAGCATGCAGAAATTGAAGGGGCAGTCCTCGGGCTTTGCAATGAGACGACTTGCCTTGTATTGTGGTACTCGAAGCTCTTAGCTGTGCACCGCCTGCTGCATGTCACTCTGAGCTTCGAGCATGTCCCCGAAGTGCCGGAAACCATACTCTTCAGCTTTTCATATATTTTACTACCAAGATATACAGCATATTGCATATGTTGAGGGGTGTTGGGTACTCTGGGTCTGGCAGACCCTCCCCGCCCTGTTTCTTCATCGCTGTAATATTCCAAGCCTCGGTTCCTGCCTCGCCCTCATCAGGTTCGGTTTTCGGTTTTAGGGTATAAGGTTTGCGTTGAGGGTTTCTCGCTGCCTCACTCTCATAAGGTTTGGTTGTATTCTGGTGCTTCCCCATCAGCCGACCACTAGTAGCCAGGGCAACATCAGAGGGGAGGAGCCTAAGTTTGCTTGAAGCAGGCTTCAATTTTTTGGTCGGTCCGGTTGGGGGTTTTGCTTGTCAGGCCCGAGATTAGCCTCAATCGGCGCATCTTGGTGTTCGGCACAAGCCTCGCTGTCTGGGGAATTAGGCTTTCAGATGTTTCCGTAGCTTTCGCTAGTTTCACTTCTGCGTCTTTGTGTGAACAGGCGTGCAAACTTCCGGGCACGGAAAATCCGTCCATGTCCTGGCCTCATTCGTCGCAGTATCGATGCAGTTCTGCAGCAAGTCTACTGGCACACATTGGTTGTTGCTGCTTGAGGCAGTTTGCATAAGACCCTAAACCCTAAACCCTAGACCCTAAATTCACTTAGAAGCCCAAAACCTGGACCCTTAAACGCTAAACTCCAGACCCCAATCCCTGGGCCCTAAGCCAAAGCCCTAAACCTTCAAAGGAACCCTTAAGGGCTCCTCTAAGGCTTCCTTTAAGGGCTCCTTTAAGGGATCTACGAAGGGTTTCTGAGGGTTCCTTTAAGGGAGCCATTAAAGGGACCTTGAAAGGAACCCTTAAAGGAAATGGTTTCGGTCGAGGTTTGCCATGGCTACAGCTTTCGGCCCGGACTACCCCATGGAGGTTCCAAGGATCAGGCGGGAGGGTTTAGGGTTCGGGGTTCGGTAGTGGATGGCCGTTCCGCCAGGGAATCATAGACTTTCTACGTCTTGTGGTTTTTTGGAGGGTCTAGTGTTCAGCGTTACGGGTTTTAGGGCTTGAGTGCATAAGATTTTTTGGTGCTTTGAATTTGGAGGTTGAGTTTTGCAAGGTTTAGGCTTTGAGGTTTAGGGTCTCACGTTTGCGTACGCAGGCCACAGGTAGCACCCCTAAGCCCTAAACCGAATTTCACTTTTAGCCTTCAAGTGTAGACCTCAGATAAACAGGGAGGGTTTAGGGTTCAGGGTAGGGGTTTTGGGGAAGAGTCGGCTTCTGCGCTGCGTCCGACCTTGCCTGGACTTCAGGGCTCCGGATTGGACGGCCGACCCCTGACGTCGTTTCAGCAGTCTTAGGGCTTAAACCCTGAAGCCCCAAGCACCTGAACTTCGAAGCCCGAAATCCTAAAGTTCAAGAGGCCCGAGCGGACCAGGAAACTCTCAGAGAGTCCACTGCCCTAGAGTATATACTTAGATCGTGCTGCGCTGCTTCCCTTAACGTCATGGGCACATCAGGCAGCTATACATGCTTGTTCAATTGGAGGGATAGCGCTTAGGTGGAGCCAAGCACCCACAAAACCCTAAACCCTAAACCCTAAACCCTGCCCTGCTTCCTACCCTGGAAGGTGGGATCACATGGAGGACCCGGGATGCCTGCATCTGTGGGGTGTGGTCCAGCATGGCTTTCCTGGGTCTTATCGTCTTTGTGACATCTGTCGCTGCAATGGTAGAAGCCTCATGAGTCTTTAGCGGTTCAGGGTTTAGGGTTTAGGGTTTAGGGGTTTAGGATTTAGGGTTTAGGGCCTTGTAATTCTTCTATATGCTTGTAGTTGAGTCGTACTGCAACGAGGATCGCCGGGGGGAGTTTATGGTTTCTGCCCGGGTAGAGGACACAAGATTACGGAGTGCCCGCAGATGTTCTCCATACTGTCAGCATTGGAAGCTGCTTTGCAGCCCGAAGCCCGACCACTCTGGCGAGTTGCAGGATGTTTACGATCCAGATCCAGAAAGCTGGCGATATTTCAAGTCTTACTGCCGCTTGGTGTGAACGTGGCAGATGGGAACTGAAGCTTCAAGGCAAACTAATTACCTGTTCTCAAACTATTCAAGCTTGGCCCTTGGCAAGATGGAGCCTTCTGTGACAGCTGCAGAGCCTTGATCTTGGTGTTGTGCGTCTCTTTGAGTGTTGTGTGTACAATGTGTATACACAGATGCACATACACACGTCTGCTACATCCATCCATCCATCCATCCATCCATCCATCCATCCATCCATGCAGACCGATACTTACTACGATTATCTAACTGTCTATCTACCTATCTATCCATTTCCTGTGTATCTGTCTGTCCATCTTTGTATCCATGTGTCTATCAGTCTATCGATCTATCTACCTACCGATTTGCTTATATACCTACCTACTTACCTACCTCCCTGCCTGCTTGCCTGCCTGCCTACCTACGTGCCTACCTACCTAGCGATCTATCTAACTATCTATCCAGTCTCTCCCTCTCTCTATTTCTCTATGCGTGCGTGTGTGTCTGTCTGTCTGTCTGTCTGTCTGTCTGTGTGTCTGTGTGTCTGTGTGTGTCCGTGTATGTGCGTGTATATATGTTTACAGTTGAGCTACTTGTAGCAGCAGGAGCGCTCAGGTCATCTTCAGGCCTCGAAGTTTCCTATGGCCATGGGGTTGACTGATTGAGTTTAGTGAACCCTAAACCCTAAACCCTAAACCGTCAAGGACCCCAAACTCGCCACGACTCCAATGCCA
This sequence comes from Symbiodinium sp. clade A Y106, assembly GCA_003297005.1. Taxonomy (NCBI): domain Eukaryota; class Dinophyceae; order Suessiales; family Symbiodiniaceae; genus Symbiodinium; species Symbiodinium sp. clade A. The sequence goes on along the minus strand of BGNK01001266.1, from coordinate 132,228 downwards.
TTGCTTTGGGCCATGTGGTCCCGAACCTGCAGGGACGTTCATCCTGGTAAACTGGCAATGTTCGAAGTCAACACCCAACACCCGAAGGTTCTTCGGGGGAAGATTGAGGCTTGAGGACTTGCGACTTCAGCAGTCTTGAGGATGTATTGGGGTTTGCAGGTCCCCAAACTTAAAACCCTATCAAACCCTGAAGTAGGAATTTCAAGATCGCGTTTGGATGGCCTTCTTTGGGCGCGTTGCTCGAGGTAGACATGGCAGCTTCATGGATGGCATCGAACTCTTTGACTGCAAGATGTTCTCCATGTCGCCCAACGAGGCCGGAACCCTAAACCCTAAGCCCTAAACCCTAAACCCTAAACCGACAGCCAGGGCTATGGTTGCGGGTTTGAGTTTTAAAGTTTACTTCACGGTTTGTCGGGGTTCCTTCAGCTTGAAACTGCTATGTCAGAGCCCTAAGGGCCTTGATGACTTCAGCCACTCAGAGACCCAGAGACTCCACGCAAGCAAGTATTCAGACAGGGCTGACGAAGACCCCTGATGAAGGCTTTTGCCGAACGCAAGGTTTTTGATTGAGATCCGCATATGCAGGGAACATAAGAAAATGGGTTTACTAACAGGTGGTCTACAGTGACTGCTCACTTCAAGCGATCTAGGATCTTGCGTCCTCAGCAGAAGCCCAGCAAACCAGAGACCGGAAACTTCGCTTGCTTGAGCCCTTCTAACTTAGGATCCTCTTGATGCCTGTTGTAAGAGAGGAATATACTATCGGGATGGACCCTTGCTTGGTACCTCGCACAGAAGAAGAATATTGCAAGGATTGTTTGGGCCCAGATGATGAGATTTGCAAGCTTGAAGCCTGAAGCCTTGACCCTAAGCACCTAACCCGCAGCCCCGCCTGCGCGAAGGCGAAATCCATGGATCCGTGGTGCTGGCGTGTTTTTAAACCTTTCTGGGTTCTTGAGTCTGAAGTGCAGGGTCTAGGTGTCAGGGCTCTGGGGGTTATAGGGCTGGGTGGTGGAAAGCTTCGTGTTGAGGGTGCTCCGGACGGGCGCCGTGCACCCGCAGCAAAACTGCACCCACAACAACAAACGCCCTTCCATTACGGGCTAAGGATTCTGGGGTTGAGGGCTGGAGGGTCAGGGTAAGAATATTTAGCTTTCGAGTTACGGTGTGGCTTTTGGGTCCAGGGTCAGAGTACTTAAGTTTAGGTCTTAGGAGTTTAGGGTACAGGGCCAGAGTGCTCAATTCAGGTTTGAAAGTTCTGGGTCCTGCAGGTTTTTTGGTATGGGTTTTTGGTGTTTTCCCTAGAGCCCGATCTAGGTGAGGAATGTCCCCCTGTTGTTTGCCGTTTCCGTGCTTGTGGCCTAAGTTCGGCATTTTGGATATTGTGCTGCTTTGGGGTGCCGAACAACAGCCAGTGATCTTGCAGCCCGTCAACAATCATGGCTTAATATCCCTAAAACCCCTGTTCTGTCTGACTATGAAGGCCCTGTGTTACTTCATCGTCTTTGCACAGGTTCTTGGTTTGAGGACTTCGCATTTCGTCCCAGAAGTTTCAGGCCTTCAAGCCAAGTTTCCGTGTCAGCTGTCATGCAATTTCGAGAGCACCCGCCGCAAAACAACATGAATGATGTTATGATAGCGTTAGCTAGTTTAACGGCACTTGCTCTCCATCGGAACAATGATGGAGAAGCAGAACCAGTGAGACATCCGTTCGAGTTGCGGAGCTGAGCCTGCATAATATAAGTACTTACAGTATCACCCCGTGGTCCCTATACAACCATAGTATAGTATGCCAAAACCGTCTTATATATTTAATCATCAAGGCCCCTAAACTCTGAATCCCTTGTAGAACCCTTAGAAACCCTCGGCTGAACCCGATTCTAATCATTCAGGCCCCTAGCTCAAGCGAGCCAGGCATCAGAGGCTGATCCTGGAGGTGGGCTACGAGGCTCTGTACAACATGGGCTCGGCCCCCACTCTGCGAAAGAATGAGAGAGTTGAAGTCTGGTACCTGCATGTACCTGGTACGGTTTAGGCTTAGGGGTTTAGGAGGTAGCCAGTATCATACAAACTGAGACCACGAACCACAACAAAACGTAGCGACGTCAACGGCGATTGTGCAGTAAGTTATGTGGTCTGAGACTTTGGTGTTTGGCCAGGCGACCGCGGTTTCGGCCATGTGTTTAGGATTCGCTAGGGGCACCTCCTTCTATTCAAGCTCTGGCACAGCTCCTCGAGTTGAAGTGTCAAAGTAGCAGTAGTCTCGGTCGTGATGCTAGCAGTAGGGGCAATCGGTGGGAGCGTGTGCAGGAGGAGGAGCGGCCGCAGGAGGAGGTTAAGCAGATGAAGCAGCATTTGTACGGGCACAGAATACAGGAACAGCTGCTGCCGTCGGCGTCGTTGCCGGCGTCACAGGCGTTTGGTGTTTGCTTCGTCGTAGTCGTCCTCCTCGTCGTCGTTCACGTCTTCGTCGTTGCCGCCGTCGTCGTCTTCGACGACTTCATGTCTGATCGTCACCATCAGCACCATCATCGCCATCAGCAACATCAGCAACATCAGCACCATCATCACCATCATTACCACCACTTTCAATATCATCATCATCATCACCATCATCATCATCACCGTCATCATCAGCTGCAACATCATCCCCATCGTCGTCATCATGAGCCACAGCATCACCGTCGTCAACAGCTATGAAGCTATGATCTTCTCGCAAGAGATCGGTAGCAGCTTTGCCGAGGCATGCGGAAGAACACCTTGGTGAACACCACCTGCGGCATTTACGTCGGCTGTGGTAACCAGGAGTGGCACGGTGGCAAATGACTTTGTGATTACTGAGAACACGAAGCCAACCTTTCGGAAGTTTCTTGATCAAGCTTTTTTGTCAATACTATTTTGGGGGTTTCGTTAAGGGTTCCTTTTAAACGGGTCTATAAGGATTGCTATGAGGGGTGTTATGGGGGGTTTAGTATAGGGGCCTAAATTATTACCAATACTGTTTTTGGGGCTCCTTACTATAGTTATAGTAAAATGGGCCCCAAAACTCTATATTCTAATTAGTAAGGCCCCTGTTTTAAGTGTCTCTGACTGTCGGAGACGCTCTGCGGGCGAGGTTTTGGTGAATCCACATTCCCAAGCTGTGCTCAGAAGGCCAAGCCCACACATCCCAAAATGCAAAAGGCTTAGGGTAAGGGGCAACCTCCCCCAACTCTCAGGTGGTCGATGGTGCCCCGTGATGCGGACTGAGCAGCCGGTCGAGGGGCATGGGTTCGTTTGTGGTTGAGCTTCCGCTTTCTGAATAACCCTGCGGCCTGCACTACCCGCAGCTCTTGATTCCCTCAAAAGGTGAACCTCAACAAGACGTGGACTGCCACATTATTTGGGGTTCTGGCATTTTCAGCACAATTGGCAGCCGTTGTAACCTTTCGGTAACATCTGCCAAGGGCACTTTGCAGCATTTCATGTCTCCAAAGCCGCAAACAAAACCCAAAAACCCAGAACCCTAAACCCCTAAACCCTAAACCCGGTGACTCCCAGAAAGGCGAAAGCTCGAAACTCGTAGAGCCCACACCCTCAATCCCACACCCCAAATCGCAAACTGCAAGCCCCCAAAGTTTCGCAGGGCTGAAGGGGGTTCTAACACAAAGGGAACCCTTGAAAACACCCGTGAGCAAAAGAACTCCATGTCGCATCCCACAAAACCCTATATGCCTTCGTAAACGACCTAAAGATCGCAGGACCAGGGCGCCTTTGCCGCTACAGGCGGTGCCCTTTCGATCAGCTCTGGGTGCGCGCCCAAGGGAACTTCCCTGAGACCTCCGGTATCCTGCGGTGGAGGCCTGTACTTGGAGGGTCGGGGACTTAGTAAGTGGATAGTAAGTAGACTTATAAGTATCATCAAGGGATCCCAAGTGGGGTTATGATACTTATAAGTCTACTTATTATGTACTTACTAAGTCCCTCGACCCTCCAAGTAGCGCTTCGAGACTTAGGGAGTTCTAGGCTTCCGGGGTTCAGGGCTTAAGCAGTTCTTGGGTTTGGGGTTTAGGGCTTTAGGTCTTGAGGGTTCAGGGTTGCAGGGGTTTAGAGTTTTAGGGGTTTTGGTACCAAGCTCCGGGCCGATAGCAGGATTGGCTTGTCTTCGGACTTGATGCTAGCGGGCATTACTGGGCTTTGGAGTACCATTACTTTAATACTTTTTTCTTAAAGGAACCCTTATGAAATAAAAGTTTATACTTTTTTCTCCCTGGTTACTTAAAAGCCCAGATTAGGAGAGGAGAGCTTCCAGCTCTAAGGTCGGATTTAGGGCTGGGTGCTTTCGGTTACAGCTTGAGGGTTTCAACTTGCTCAAACGTGGCGACCTCTGAGCTTTTCCCTAAAGCCTTCAACCTGCGCCCCTCGGATTTGTGGTTCCCTTCCGACTGCAAAGTTTCAATCCTAAACCCTACTTAGCGGATCATGGGACTTAGTAAGTAGGCTATAATTGGGGTTATAAGTCACCTGAGTGGGGTTATCTTAATCACAACCTACTTATAACCTTACTTACTAAGTCCCATGAGCCCTTAAGTAGACCCTTGGCTGTCTGTAGTGTAAGCCTTTTGAGGCGGTGCCTGCGTTCGGAGAAAGAGCCACTGCACTTTAAAAATAAACCTAGACCCTACGGAACCTACCTTTTTAGGGCTCCTTATTATGATTTCCTTATATAAGTCCTTAAAAAGGTAGGTTACGTAGGGTTAAGGTAGACCCTATAGACCTATAGACCCTGCTAAGAACCCGCATGTTTGGATGCCAAGGCGATTTTCTTTCACTCTCGGACTGAAGGGACCGAGCCCCTTGGCCCAGTTTCAGGGCATTTCAGGGTTTGTGGTTTAGGGTTTAGGGTTCGGTGTTTTTATCGCCGCCATATGAGGAGTCATACTAACAGACAGCATCAAACAAGAATATGGCGGCAGCTGCGACCTGCAAATCTGGATTTTCGAGCCGTTTTTTTTATATTGCTTTTCGGCAGGACATGGCTTGGACTTGTGATGTTTTTCGGCCAGGTTAGTTTCACTCGTCTCTTGCTTGTCAGGCCGCATCACAAAGCTGCCAGTGCAGTTCCCAAACAGGGGCACATGTCTTTCTCATCAGCTGGATAGAATCGCGGTTTCAGATACGAGTTCACAAGATATGGGACTCTACTATGGAAATCTGATGCATAAGATATTCGAATCAGAATATATTTCACATAGTCTAAACTCTAAACCCGAAACCCTAGTATGGAATGCTGAACCATAAGATACCAGTATCATATACAACCCCCCGACTCGTAATTAGAACAAAAAGAATCGGATGCTGCCGCTCGGAGGATTTGGTATAGTGAACCCCAGAAAGCTGGAACATCGATTTAGGATGATTCATGCTGGGATTCCCTTTACTTTAAGGGCATGAGGCTAATGATGTTCCAACTTTCTAGCTTCTACTGTAGTACTCCAAACCCTAGTACTTCAAGGATCATGGGACTTAGGAAGTAGGTTATAATTGGGGTTATATATCAGTTTAAAAGCAAGCTGTGGGGCTTGGACACCTGGAAGACCCTTAGGATGAAGTCGATGCTTAGGGTTTAGGGTTTTGGGTTTTGGGTTTAGGGTTTTGGGTTTAGGGTTTAGGGTTTTGGGTTTAGGGTTTTGGGTTTTGGGTTTAGGGAATCTGGACCCTATACCATGGACGCCTGAACATTAATCTGGGAGTTTCCGAAAATTAGGGGTACCTTATTTTGGGGTCCTTATGTTTAGGGTACTATATTAGGGTCCCCTATTTTCGGAAACTCCCATGTTATCCCTTCGGGTTCCAAAAAAGTATATTATTGTATACCAAACCCTATTCTGTTGAACCAGGCCCCTGTATTATTTGGAAACACCCCGAACCCTCAACCCGGAACCGATTTCCGAGTCCTTGTTAAGCACGTCATTACTGTCGAGGTCTGAACACTTAGCACGGAAATGCCATTTTGACCGCTATATCATTCGATTTTAGTACAATATATTCCAAAGCCCTACTCTTATCTTGTAAACCCTAAACCCTAAACCCCGAAAGGCCCATCTATCAACTTCATTGCTTGAGTTGTCTTGCTTCGCAGGTATGACCATAGATACCGACGCCTCCTCTGGAGTCGGGAACCTGGTCATGGTTGCAAATTATACAATCTGGTCACAGGGGTTTAGAGTTTTAGGGTTTTGGGTTTAGGATAACCGTACTTCAAGGTGCCAACATCCAATCCTTAACTCTTGTTCAACTTGATTTGTTCAGCGACGATTCTAGCATTCCGGGTCTGCGTTGTGAAGTCGGCGAGTGTGCTTTGCACAGATTTTGGGCTTCACGCGCACAAAGTCCAACTCCAGATTGGGGCTTGAAGCTTGCTTGGGAGCCTTTTTCTTGTTTTGCGTGGGCTCAGAGTCTGAAGTATCAGAGGGTCTGGCGCTTCAGGCTTTCCGGCTTTATACTTGAGTCTAAAATCAACACTACTTCCCCAGAGCACATCTCCTGCACGTTGGAGATTCCCAAAGTTTCAAAGCTTTATCCCGGGAGACCCAGCGCAGATCTCGGTATTCAGGTTTCTGTACATAATTGCTTACTTGAAGGGTCGAGGAACTTAGTAAGTAGATAATAAGTAGACTTATAAGTACACCTAAAGGGGACCCTAATTGGGGTTCTGATTAGTCTGCAGAATAACTACTTACCATGTCCCCTGACCCTCCAAGTAAGGGTTCCTTCTTGTGGTGTTTATGTATAATTCCTTGAAAAGGGTAGGTTTTGTGTCAAAAACATCTAAACCTTATGTCCCAAACCATAAACCCTGAAACAAGGAAGTCCACTCCTGAACGCTCCGAAACTCAGGCGACGTGCGTGTATCTCGGTGCAGAGGCCGTCCAGCGCAAAGGCGTTCCAGCGAATGCAATGTACCTCAACTTCGGGGTTCTGGTTCAGGGGTGGGTTTAGGGTTTAGGGGTTTAGGGTTCAGGGGCAGGAAGTAACCGTTGCTGTCCTACCAGAATTAGACTTGTAGCCTTCTTGGGGCCAGAGTGTCTAGGGGTAGGGCTAAAGGTTGAAGGATATGGGAGTTTCAAAAATAGGGGACCCTAATACAGGACCCTAAATAGTAGGATCCTTATTATAAGGATCCCAAAATAAGGTACCCCTAATATTCGGAAACTCCCATATGGGTTCAGAGCTTGGGTATTGTTTGTGGTTTAAGGTCTCCTTAATACCCAGCCGTTCCGAGAAGTTTGCTTGAGGAGTACCCTACCTTCGCAGAGTGAGGGCTTAAGCCGTCGGGTGGAGAGTCTGCTGAAGCCCGGAAGCCTGAACGTCACACCCTTCATCCTAAGTCCTGGGAAGCAGAGTATACAGAGCCTCAAACCCTCGATCATGATGAGTTGAACCTTGAGCATCTGACTAGGCCGCGCGACGCCCAATGAGTTCTCGGTGTCCATCGCCGCGCATCTGTTGCTGGCAGGAGTCGGGTGCTCAGTTCCCTTCTTTCAAAAACTACAGACAGACGTGGTTCCTCAAGTGGCTTTTGTCGAAGCTCAGCCGGGAATCCGAAATCCTACGCTTCGCTGCTTGTTTACAATTGTAAGCATCACTATTCAGCAGTGTACAGCATCTGCATCGCGACTATCGACAAACGAACGAGGCGAGTGAACCGTGTATTGCAACACTGCATCTCGCATGAGCATCCAGCATTGTGGTCATAGAAGATCGACACGCAGGCATGGACCTGTCGCAACTAGTAGCCAGTGGCTCGCACAAGTGACCCTGCTATAGAACCCCCCCCNCCCCCCCCCCCCCCGCCCCTGCCTTCTCAAACAAAACGGTTGAACATTACATCCTGAATCCTGGATTCAAAGGCCCTTGCCCTGCAACCCCCCTGTTGCCGAGATTTGGTGGCCATCTCACTGTGCCTCGGGTGGGGAGCTGAGACGACCGCCTCCCTGAAAATCGGGTTCCAACGCTTGTTTGGAGTGTGGGTTCGAATTCAGAGCTTCGGGTTTTCAGGTTGCGGGTCTCGGGTCAGGATTTACGGTCTCGCTTGTTTTGGTACATCAATTCGACGATTCGAGGATTTGGATGCAGGGCTGAGGGCGCCTTAAGTTTTCTTACGGCGGTGTGGCTTGGTTGCACAGTAGGTTGCACCTGTCTTCCAAAGAGGGTTTTCAGTCGAGTAGCTGCAAGGCAATGAGATTTTCGGGTAAGGTTTGATCTGCGCAGCGTCAGGGGACATTGAGTAAAGTTCTGAAGAATCTTCAGCATGGAACAGGCAGCTTTTGCTGTTCTGCTTTATAATACTGTCATGCAGATTCCCTCGAGCATCTTCGACCATCTTCCCCAGACATGTGGAGTCTGAAGACACCCGGCCCTGAGGGTTCAGATCTGAAAAACCTACTGAAAACCAGGGGGATCTGAATTTGGGTCCTTTTTTAGAAGCTGTCATCCCTAAACCCTAGAAGGTAACATAAAACTCTAAATCCTCTATAACTAAATCCTAAATAGTATATACCCTAGAACCCAAAACCCTAAATCCTATATCCCTAAGCTGGTACCGAATTAGGCTGGCTTTGTGCCACCGGCCGCTGCCTGACCTTTGATGCCTCTGCGGCGCGGACCTCAGGAGGATGGTTTCAGATGTCTGACGGTTTCCCACTTAGAGGATCATCGGACTTAGTAACTAGGGTTCCTTAAAGGGCTCCTTTAAGGGATCTATAAGGGTTCTATAATCAAGGGGGAGTTTAGGGTACTTAGAGGATCATGGGACTTAGTAAGTAGGTTGTAGTTGGGGCTATAAGTCCCCAAAGTGGGGTTTGTCCTAATTAAGACCTACTTAGAACCCTACTTACTAAGTCCCATGAGCCTTTAAGCAAGGAGGAGAATCTCAGTCATCAAAGCAGTGAAGGCAAGGATGATCTATCATGCTAGCTGAGCTAGGTAGTGCACTGATACAGCCATGGAAGGTGGTGATGTCAGTAGAAGGAACAGCAGCAAGCAGTAGTAGTAGCAGCAGGAGGAGGGCAACCGCAGTAGAAGTATTGGTGTTGCTGGTAGATTTTCACGCATCCGCAATGTATAGAGCTGTAAAGCAAAATAACACCACTGCTAGTCCCTAGTACTAGAAGGGTGTTTTCACGATAAGAAATGTGAGGTTACCTCTTCAACCATCGTTGAATAGGGTTTCAAGCCGCAGCCATCATGAAGGAGTTGTGTGGTGCCTGTTCAACCTTTCTGCAAGCTTGTTTGGTACAGGCTTCTTGCAGGTTGTCGAAGCGCATTGCAGCGGGGTTGAACCTGAAGGATCAAGATCGCTCGTCCTTCAGACTCGGGAGCCATATCTCCGCAGTTCGTTGTGTCTTGCACCTCGGAGCCACGATCTTTGAATCAAGCAGAATGCCCCGGCCCCCTCCTCCAAACCACACGCCAACCGTCGTCCCAGGGTGGCTACGTCCGCGGCGATGGTGTGGCGGCTGTCGCCCTCAAGGTCGAAATCGCTTGAATATTCTGCACAAATTGCACAGATGTGTTTGTACTGTTGCAAAGGCGTCAGCTCAGCTGCCTCGCTGTTTCCAGGGGTTTTTCGGTTTCACTACATTTTCTGGGTTTTGGATCCTCCAAACCTGAAATCTTGAACAAAATTCTCCTAGACCCCCAAATTCCTAGACCCAGCTTCGACAGGGCCGAAAATGCGCCGGCCTTTCAACGGGTTTCAATTGTCTTCTTGGAGGTTTTTGTCGAAGCTGAGGAGATGAGTTCCTCAGAGTCCAGCCACACAGAGAGAGAAGGTGAGAGAACGGAGTCCTTCTTAAGGCCACTGACCCAAGACCGGGCGCCGAAGTCACAGCTGAATCCGTGGTGACTCTCAACAAGGCATGAGTCAACAGCCCTGAAAGCCTGACCATGCCTGACCCCTCAAACCGCAGATCAGCACGATCTGGGAGTTTCCGAAAATAGGGGTCCCTAAGAAAGTACCCTAAATAGTATGTTCCTTATTATAAGGACCGCAAAATAAGGTACCCCCTATTTTCGGAAACTCCCATATTCTCTTCGACCAAAGCGCCAATCCGAAAGCGCCAATCCCGAACAGGCACACAGCCAACTAGTGGATGGCAAGTACGTGACCAGCGAGGACAGGTAGTGCTTGAAGTTTAGATTGGGTTTGGCTTTTCAGGGGATTTGCACAGCGTCCCTCCGTTCAAGCTCTTTTTCAGCAGACAACAAGTTTGAAGATAAAGGCTGTTCTGCATGTCGGACGAATGCCCCAGCACGCAAACGTTTGATCTATGATCTAGATCCTCGACATCTCTCGAAGCCCGACCTTCCGCAAAAAACTAAAGGGGTCCGAGGCCTGTTGCCAATCCCAGCTTTTTCCGCTGGCGAAGCAGGGGGAGTAGGTTTCCCGGATGCATGTCAAAAACGCTTTCACGGTGCCTTCCTAGCAAGAACTTGAGAGACCAACTTCACAACCAACGGTCGAAACCCCCGAGCCCCAAAAATCCGAAGCCCCAAACACAAAACCCAAAGCCCAAGAACGAAGGTTCTCGAAAACCAAGATCTCCGGAAACAGCGCAGCATATGATGGGTATAGTTCTCTAAATCAGGGTCCCTTTCTAGGTCCCCCAAATAGTACAGCACTCTTATAAACAGGTCCCTTAAAGCGACCCTAACTTAGAGAACTACCCATATCCCAACACCCGTATAGAAGCCTTAAAGGAACTCTTTACAGGAACCCTTATGGACCCCTAATGCCCTAAACCCTGAACTCTGAGCCCTAAACCTGAAGCCTTGAATCCCTGAACCCAAAACCCTAAACCCTGAACCCTAATCCCTAAACCCCTAAACCCCTAAACCCCCAAACTCCTAAACCCCTAAACCCCCAAACCCCTAAACCCATTAAACCCCTAAACCCTATATCCTCAAACCCTAATCCCGAAAGCCCTAAATCCCTAAACCCCTTAAAAAAATACGCCGAAGGAAGAGCCTTTGGGCTCCATTGCCGGCGCCATGATGAACAACAACGGCCAGCTTCGCAGTTCCTCTTCGGGGGCTTTAGGGTTTAGGGTTTAGGGGATTTGTTCAGAGGTTTAGGGTCTAGACTTAAGGCTTGGGGCTGTGTTTGGGGGTTTAAGGTTTAGGAGTTCTTGCTCCTTGGGTACTTTTCAGGGGTTTACTGTTACTTTAAGGATCATGGGACTTAGCAAGTAGGTTATAGTTGGGGTTATAAGCCCCCTCGGTGAAGTTATCCTGATTCTAACCTACTTGTAACGTTACTTACTAAGTCCCATGAGCCTGTATCGAAGGGTTTAGGAGTTCTGTAGGGTAAGGGGGACAGGACATGACGAGCAGAAGTGGAGATGGGTTCTTGGTACCCGGGCGGTGGCGCAGGGTCGGTGCAGAACCCAAAAACCACAGCTCCAAAAAACCGAAGCCCTAGCCCTCTAAACCCCACCAACCCTAAACCCTAAACTCCCAAACCCCTAAACACTCAACCTTAACCCTAAACCCTAATAGACCCTACACCCTAAACCCCTAAACCCTAAACCCTAAACCCTAATAGACCCCACACCCGAGACCCCTAAACCCCTAAACCCCTAAACCCCTAAACCCCTAAACCTTAATAGACCCTACACCCTAAACCCCTAAACCCCTAAACCCCTAGACCCCTAAACCCTAAACCTTAACAGACCCTACACCCTAAACCCCTAAACCCCTAAACCCCTAAACCCTTAAACCTTAATCCCCTAAACCCACAACCCTAATAGACCCCCAAACCCCTAAACCCTCAACCCTAAACTCTAAACCCTGCACCCAAATAGACCTTAAATGCTCGTCGGGCAAGGCAAAGGCGCCAGCCTTTCGGCGCCTCATGGCCTGGCCCTCTGGGATCCTTCTCTCGGACTCGTCTTTGTGTGACAAAATCGAGCCAATGTTTAGAAGAGGCTAGCCTTAAACAGGGTTTACAACAATTTTAAGAAGGATTTAAACATGTGATGTCAGTCTCGCAGGGTGCGCTATGTCCGGCCCCCTGGGATGTGTCGTTTCCGCACTAGCTCGGCACCCTACCTGTATGGGTGGTTGTCAAAATTAGGGTCCCTTTTTGGGTACCCGAAATAATAGGTGCCGTATTATAATAGGAACCCCAAAAGGGACCATACTTTTGACAACCACCCGTATCGTTTCGGAGTGTTTGTCCAACCACAGCTGCACAGGTTGACCTTTTGTTGGACCAGGGAGGGAACTCAGCAAGTAATACAATAGCCTTAGTAATCAGGGCGCTGGGGCTTGTTATGCTCTCATTCTAATAAGGAGCCCCAGAACAGCATGGGTAACTAGTTAGGCCCCTACAGTAAGTTTAGCCCGTCGGATTGTGTGGCTCAAAGGCTGAAGGGAAAACGTCTCCTGCGAGATAAACTTCGGCCCCATGCGAAAACGTCGTGGGAAGCGACTGCAAAGCCTGAAGTCCTAAATGCCAGATCCTAGGTTCAGGGGTTTACGGGTTTAGGGTTTAGGGTTTAGGGGGTTTAGGGTGAAGGGTTGCGGTAAAAAAATCCCGAGATGAAGGAGCCATCACTAACGACGACACTTTGGTACCTCACTCTTGATGAGCCGCACCCCGAAATCCTTGACTCGGAACCTTAAACCCCGAATCGTACTTCCTAGAGTCCTTTTCATATCGAACGGCACGGAAGCGCGCTGAGCTGACCTTCCAGGCCCGGCGGAGCAGGAGGTCGTTGCGGAGGCACGGGTGCTTTTCTAGGCTTGAGTCAGAAATCAGCAAAGGTTGGCTTTGCAGCTTTCTTGCCTATGTTTGGGTTTGATGAAGGCATTTCATGGGTCCGAAGGCTTGAGGGTGGGGTGAATGAAGTGTCCAAGAGCTAAATGCAGCAAGCAAGACACAGGCGATCCGCAACGCCAGCATTGCGCCGCCGGATGCACTGCCCTCGTTGTAAAGCAACTTAAATCCTAGATGCGGAACCCTAAACCATAAACAGCCTGCGCGCGGGGAGTTGAGGTCTGTAGCAGCTTTGCCTTCGCGGCAGGCCGTGAAGGCTTCGGCTAAACCTAGACTCCAATGTCTGCCAGGTCAGGTTTTGGGTTTGGGGCTTCGGGGTTTGTTTCAAGGGTGTTGAGCTTGGGGCTCAGGGTGTGTGGAATCGGAGATCAGCTTTGAAGATTACGACTTAGCGTAGGCCGCAGAAGACGGCTACAGCCTTCCAGTGCGGCTCCACTTCCTCAATCCTTACATTCTTGTGGATCTATTCGAAAGAGGTTCCGAAAATCTTCGCACACGCGAATCGGAAAATCTAAACCCTAAACCTTATGCTCCACTAATCCGACACCCAAAACCCTAAACTTCTGGCCCCTGCATTTTTCACCAATGCAAAGAAACCAAGGTCGATGCCGTGGAGGCTTATGGAGCTGGCGCCTTCCTGCCGGATGCGATTGAGGCAGGCACTCACTTCGTCCGACCTAGGACTTAGGCCGCCCTCCTGTGCCCTCCTCTATTAGCCGTTCTGCTATCTTAGAGGGTTTGCGTGCGGAACAGACGAAGGTTGGATCCATGGCGCGTTCTCATCGGAACGAAGACCAGAAGGACCTGATTGGGGCTTTGGATATGTGAGCGGAGGCTGCGGCATTAGATTTACAGCATACTTTGGGCTCGACTCGGATTGAAGGCTCAGTTGAAGCCGAATCTTACAATAACTTCAAAAGCAGAGATGCCTTAGCCAGGCGTACTTGTGGTTGCATGAAGGCCCCCGCCAGACTCAAAGCCTAAATACAGGAATATGAAACCGCATCCGATGTGTTTTAAATCGCACTACTGACAATGAGCTTTAGATTGGACACTATGGTAAATCCTAGGAGCTTAGAACCATCAACCCGAGATCCCTAGATCCCGCGCCCCTGAGGATCCTCCGCTCATCCTCACGTCCACGAAGAGCAGCATCGGCAACCAGGCCCGCTGGGCTTGGAGGACTCAAACTCCTTATGGGTAGATCTCTAAACTGGGGTCCTTTTTAGGGTCCTATAAGGGTTTTGAGTTTAGGGTGTTGGGATATGGGTAGTTCTTTAAATTAGGGTCCCTTTAGGGTCCTTTTCAAGGGTGCCAGACTATCTCAGGGCCAAGGGACCTTAATTTAGAGAATTGCCCTTACCTGCAGCGACATGACTGGGCTTTCTGCCCAAGTCCACCTTGAACAACAGATACACCCAGAAGCTGGCTCCTCCCTAAACCCTAAACCCTCCTCAACCCAGAGAGCCCAATACCCCTTAATTAAGGAATATGCCTTAAACTATAAGGGGCCTTATATTATGATTTAAGCTATATTCCTTAAATATGCCCTAAGCTATAAGGGGCCTTATATTATGATTTAAGCTATATTCCTTAAATATGCCTTAAACTGTAAGGGGCCTTATATTATGGTTTAAGCTATATTCCTTAAATAAGGGGCATTGGGCTCTCTGGGAAGAAGCCTGGGAGCCCAAGCTTTCTGCAGATCGAAACGTCCGGAATCGTTTCCTTCATCCGGGTGATCAACACGATGAGACGCGATGGCCTCAGGGGCCCGAAGTGGGGTTTAGGGTTTAGGATAAATCCAGAGGCTCCAATGTATAATTTAAGGAATATTCCTTCATTAAGGAATATTGGAGTCTCTGGGAAGTTTAGGCTTTAGGGCGTACGGCTGGTGGCGGAATTACTTTTCGTTAGGAGCCCCCAGAGAACTCCTGTTGACATCTGTTGTCGGGCACCGGTCGACCTGCTCAGATGCGCAAGCTACGCCCAACCTCCATCTGCGGCAGGCCACCCGGGCGCCTGCGTCATGCAGTTTCGGGTCCGTTGCAATGATCATGTAGCATGTTTAGCCCTGAGGCGGCACGCTTTTTGCATTCATGCAGTCGGTAGGTGAGGCATCACAAGGCAGCTGTTGGGGCTCAAGTTTTGATTCCAAGCCATAACCTGCAGGCCCAACTGCCGCTTAGAAGATCATTTTGGGCCCCACGCCCTTGTATACGGTTTCTTCTATGAATCCCTAAAGGTAGTTGAACCTTACACACTTTTGGGATATTTCTCGCCCTCACGGATTGGCCCCAACCCGGGGGAGGCCCTGGGTTTTGTTGCTGGTGCTCAGCTGTCTTCCGACAGGCCCCAAATCCTGAACCCCTGAACCCGAAAACAACAACAGCCCCCTAAGCCCCTAAGCTTTAAATCCCAAATAAGCCCCAAACCCTGAAACCCCTAAGCCCTAAACCCTAAACTAGACCCCTGAACTCGACAGGCGAACCCCCACACCGACCTCGACTACCAGCCGCTGAGCATCGCGACGGAGCTTCTGGAGTGACCTCCGGTGGAGTTCTTGGGGATACTTGGGTCGAGGGTCCTTGGGCTCTGGGTTTCTAGCTTTACTCGCGTTCAAGATGCCTACTATAGGGGCCGAAAAAATTACCTATACTATTTTGGGGTGCCTTATTATGACTTTAGTATACTGGGCCCCCAGACCCTATTCTAATTGTCACATCCCCTATAGTACGTCCGACGTCCCTGGCTTACTTGAAAGTTGTTTCCATTCGGAGCCGGCTTCGAGGCTGCAGGATCTAAGTCTGAGATTCTGAGCCGTTTTCTAGTAGTAGAGCATTCAACCTTTAAACCCCTTGTTGGGGTACTAGAACCTTTAACCCCTTTTTGAGGTACTAGAACCCTAGATAACCCAAATATTATACTGCGTAGTTGGGTATCCTTGCCTTCTTTCGACGACAACCTAGTTTTGATGGATCTTTCTGTCTGTGCCGGAAAAGGAAGCCAAGATCTTTAGGGTTTAGGGTTTAGGTTTTAGGGTTACAGCCTTCAGACCGTTTAGTTTTGCCGCAGATACAAAGCCACCAGTCGCTCATTCTGCTGTCCGCACAGCGTAACAACATCAACGTCGGTTGCTTCGGGTTTAGGGCACCAGTCTTGCACCCTTTCATGCGCCAGCAGTTGGCGCGAGACCCGGGATCTTGGTGCAGTTGTCTTTGCGCCAGAAGATTTAGATAGCGCGGCGTGGGTTCAGAGAACCTGTTTCCGTCTGCGAGGTGCAAACTGTGACCGGGGAAGTCTCAAGCCTTGTGCTTCTTTCGCGGCATTTAGCTCAGCGTCGAACGGCAGAGCTCAAGGCACTAGCTTCGTCATGGCTGGCGTGCAGACAGTTCGGTTGGCGCCTGCCTTCATGGGCGAGCAGGCCACATATGGCCCCAGCTACCACGGTGGCCTCACACCACCAGAATGGTGGCTTCAGTTTGTCCACGTTTTCGCTCCATGCCAGCTGGCACAGCTGCAGCAATCGTACAACAATACCTGGGCTCAGCTCTGCCACTGGCCAACACATCAGTCCACATATGTCAATCCCACCCCGTATTACTTCACACCCACAGCACTTACATATCAACCACCCTTTTGCCCGGTCCCTACTTCACAGCCACTGCCACACCACATCCAGCAGCCCCCAGCCCCAGCCCCCGGCTTCACATGCCCAGCCATCCCCAATCCAGTGCCCTGTTGCCACTCCCACACGGGCATCCCCCCCAAATCCAATCCCACCATCGACATCGACTCCTGCGCAGCCTTCGTGGGCAGACTTGTCGGAGGAGCTCGCTCCCGCCAATAAGATGGACGCACTGCCCACTCTGCTTCCCAAGCCAAACAAGGGCAAGGGGAAGGGCAAGGGCAACTCGAACAAGAAGCCGCAAAGCAATGACAAGAGCAACACGCGTCGCAACGGCTTCAATAATTCCTGGAGCTATGACTGCTACGAGTGGTACTGGCACTGAGAGACGAGGTTGCCAGTCCTTTCAGCAAGTTGTGTCACCTGCACGGCTTCTGCGCATGACTAAGTCAGTGCTGCTGCCACTGCTCCTGCAGGACGATGGGTTGTTGAAGCTTTCCCGTAGCAGATCCAGTTCGTCGACCAACCGACCTGCTGTTTGCGGACGAGAGATGTGGGGTGACAAAGCCTCCCCCGAACGGATTTCTCGATCGACGAACGACCTGCTGTCTGCTTAGAAGCCACGGAAATAGTAGACGCATGCAGATGCATTGTAGGGCAGGCTGAACTTGCGCTTTGCCATTGCATTCAGGTGTCACAACATGCAGCCCTCAAAGTGAACCTCATTAGTATTGATATTATTATTACTCTTTTACTGTTGTTGTTGTTGTTCTTCTTCTTCTTAAATATTTATTATTGTTATTATTATCAGTGGTACTACTTTAGTCCCCTGAGAGGGAACCCTAGTATCGCACCCTTCAAGGTACCAGAAGCTGAGCTCTTTCGTGGGCATGATGTCGCGTGGCTTTGGTGGCTCGCGGGGAGCTCATACCCTGTGGCAGAAGCATTCCTGTAGGGTGTAGGGGTTTAGGGTCTAAGGGTTTAGGGTTTAGGGGTTTAGTGTCTAAGGGTTTAGGGTTTAGGGGTTTGGTGTGTAAGGGTTTAGGGTTTGGGGGTTTAGGGTTTAAGGGTTTAGGGTTTAGGGTTTACATAGGCGTCTAGGGCTTAGGGTGTTATAGGGTTTCGAATCGGTCCGTTGGTAGGGCTGCCTAGAGATTAAGACTGGGATAGTTACGAGTTTGATGCTTGGGTGCTTGTGACCGGCGATATGGCCGACATGTCGGCTCGTCTAGAC
The DNA here is from genome assembly GCA_003297005.1 of Symbiodinium sp. clade A Y106. Lineage (NCBI taxonomy): Eukaryota > Dinophyceae > Suessiales > Symbiodiniaceae > Symbiodinium > Symbiodinium sp. clade A. The sequence goes on along the minus strand of BGNK01001266.1, from coordinate 114,540 downwards.
TGGAGATTCATCCGAACCCACTCTGTCAAGAGCGCCCTAACCCCTAAACCGTAAAGCATCCAGGGCTTCCCTCATCTACTGTTGCAGCCCTGAAACCACTTGCGAACACTTCCGACCAGGAACGTCTACGTCCTGTCCTGGGGAGCTGCCAAGGAGAAAGAGAGCCCGCTGGCGCCGACCTCATCATGAAGGGTCCTGCGGTCACACGTTGGGCGTTCCAGTGAAGGCTTTGAGGTGCAAGAGGCGTTGGGTTAGTGTGCTTAGAGGCGCGGCTCGGGATGTGGGTCTTTGTGACTTCAGCCGACCTTGAAGGTGGAGGCCTTGCAGGCTGTTCAACCCATGGATCCATTGGCATGTCGGTTTGGCCAGGACTTGAGGGTTTTCAGACTCTAAGATGATGCTTGCTTGAGGACATGAATCCGGCGGATCACCCCGCACCCTAAAGTTCTTCAAGCACTCCCGGGCGCCAGTTCGGTGGGTTTGGGCTCTCTCGTCATTACGGCGATCGGACCACATTCCTTGCATGACTCCCCTGCGATGCATCAACATCGGCTCAGCAGCCTGCCCTCACAACACCGGCAATATTTAAGACTTTGCGCCCGGAACTGCTGTGGCTTATCGACTTCATTTGCAGTTCGCGCACGTCTCCCTGGGAGCCTGCCGAAGATGACGAAAGCAATCCACCACCCTTGCTTCCCACAGCCCGAGACTTTAATTCTTCGACGCCAAACATGCCAGCCTCAAACTAGTGGGTTTGGAATGCCAAAGAATGCCAGCAATGAATCCCCAAATCCCCAAGGCTTTCAAACCCGTCCATGCTCCGTACCTGGAAGCATACATGGGGGTTGATCAAAATTATGGGCCCTTTTGGGGTCTGTATTATAGTATATTCCTTATAGTCTAGGGGACCAAAAGGGGCCCATAATTTTGATCAACCCCCACATTCTCGTGAGAAGGTGATCTCCTCCAGGGCCCGGGACTCGGCAGAAGCTGGTAGTTTTTATCTTTTGGTTGTGAATGGCACCAAGAAGTGGAGATACGTCTTAGGCCACCTTAAACCCCCCAAAATGGAGTTCTTGTTTTCCGTTTTACATTAGCGTGCTCTGTTGGCTGGGTTTGAGATGTGGCGACCTGTGCTTTGCGCAGGAGGTTGTTTGGTTCAGGATGCAGAGAGCCGCACAGAATATGATGAGAAGGGGGGGGGGCTGTGTTTTAGGATTTGGTGGAGCGCCTTTGTCGTAGTGTTCGAATACCGAGCAGTCAAATCGCATCGCCCATGCGGCAAAACAATGCGAAGCAAACGGCGGCTTCCAGGCTAGTTAATGCTTGCCGGTTTCCTTCACCGTCGCTGTGACAGGATTCAATCATGTACTGGCCCGGTGGCGGTGGCTCGCTGACGACGGATGCTATGCCGGCAAACTCGTACATGCTCCTCGGCCCAATCTTCTAGTCTCGAAAGGCTGTTTCGCTGTCACATACCAACGGACTGGACTTCTCAAACATGTGCATGGTCACATGGTTCTCGCTTCATTCAGCTCGTTATGAGCTTCAGTCAAGCAGATATTGACAGGATGATAGGTTCCCGAACTTGATGGGCTGACATGGGGGTCAAGCCGAAGCCATGTCTTCCGATAGCCTGACGCGCACCTGGCAGGGACAGCATACGTAGCCTGACCATCCGATACCTATCCGATGTGGCCGGAGTAGCCTTAACCCCGGGGTTCTCGAGTCACAAAGCTGTCATGGATAACATGCTTCATTTAGATTCTGACTATGTGCCCCCTTTTTTGGGGGGGCATTCAGGCAGTTTCATATTGTAGGGTTAGATGGAAGTTGACTTGCTCAGGCTTCACGATTTTTTCGGCGGTTTCGCATTTACCCCATGACAAGGGTGGCGAAAACTACGAGTAGTTGCAGGTACATAGACCAAAGCCCTCAGACCCTGCCCTTCCGACACGACATATCGTGCTCCCAGGATCGTGGGTTCATGGTGCGGCACCCGGCAGGGAAGCTACTCAAGCTTTCGGCGGTGGGCTGTCTGTGTCATCTCTGTTACGGGATCCCCACATTCCCTGTGCACTTGCACTTCAAGTGCTGCATGAGGGCGACTTGATGGGATGAGCCATTCGTCGGGTGATAGAGCTTGAAGTTCAAAGCCGAGTTTGGGTCTTCCTGTTTCTTGTTCCGGCCCTGGGCTTTTTCATCTGTCTCTCTTGGGCTCAAACTCCGTTCCGCAGAGCCGTTTCAACATGCTTTTGGTGAAGAAGTATCGGTGCAGTCACCACCAGCTGCGACTTGCAAGCTTCCCATGCCTGGGTTTGCAAGAGCACTCACCTGCAGCTCCTTCAGGAAGAAACGGCGTGCTGGAAGGCGTCGCAACGCCGCATGCGCGACAAGATCCCCGAAGAGGATCAGGAATCGAGCTGGCCGTAGCGCCGAATGACCTAGTGTCACTGCATGAAGAGAACAAGCTGCTCCACGAGAAGCTTCGGTCCATCAAGTGGCCCCCGCTGCGTTCCTTTGAGGCTTACGCTTGCACTTACAGTTTGCCAGTCGCACCGGCCACTCCCGTCTTTGTTCCAGGAGGGGCAGGCCCTAAGGCTTCCCATCTTCAATATCTTGCTGGTTTTTTGACGGCGACGGATGCTGCTTCGCATCCGCATCCCACCAGATGATCGAATTGCAGATTGGCCAATCTTTTGATCAAGCGGAAGTTCTCGTGTTGTTTAAGTCTGCATTCGGCGGTGGTATATACAAGCTGGAGGACGGACAGGGCCTTCGAAAACCAATGCTTCAATGGCGAGTAACCGGGAGTGGGGCTGTCCGTGCTGCTCGGCTTTTGGCACCGCACAGCCTTGTGAAGAGAAGACAGCTTGAGTGTGCCCAAGACTGGGTTCAGCTTTCGCGCCGCGAATCCGTTACTCAACGTGTCAGGAGCTTGAAGCAGCACGACTCTTGCGTGGAGGGTCTGTGCACTTGGGCATATGTGGCAGGTTTCTTTGACGCGGAAGGCAACATTTCCGTGCATGGCTCTGGCACCCTAAAGTTGAGTTTGAGTCAGAAGTTCGGCAACGTGCTTGAATGTTTGCACCGGTTCCTGTCTGGTGAGCTGGAGAAGGGTCCAGGCATCAGAACGTGCCGCAGAGGTTGCTTCATTTTGGCTGTTTCAGCAACCCCCACCAGCAAACGTATGCTACAAAAGATGCTGCAGGCAGGCATGGTCCAAAAGGCAAGGCAGGCCAGGTTGGCAATTGATTTGACCAAAGAAAACTTGCTGCAAACAAGGAGTCAGCTTTTCGACCTGGTGGGAAATCAAAAACTTGCGAAGAGGCTTGATGCCTACGGCTTAGAGCGGGCTCGAAAAATCAGCAATGCACGTGACAGGGCCCGATATGCAGTAATCAAGGGGCAGCAGGACAAAGCCGATGCCGTGCTTCACGAGATCGACACCTTGAAGCAATATCATGCCTTTCACAAAGCAGGCCTGGAGAACAAACAGCTGAGGAAGTACATCCTGAAGCTTCAACACATGCAACAGGAACAACATTTCATCGCCCAGGAGACGCTTTGCTTGGAAAATTGGTGCTTCAATGCTTTGGATCAGGAAGCCTCGAGATGTTTGTCGAGCCATGAACATGCTTGCCGTTGTAACTCTCAGCACCCTTTGCAGATTGTCACCTCGGGACCAAATGCGAAGATTCCTCTCAGCCTGTCAACCTGCTAAGCACGCCCTCAAACCCGAGGTCCCAGTGGCAGCAGGCAGAGCCCATGGAGCCCGAAGGCCTTTTGCTGAAAGCGACGCTCTCTTCGGCTTCAGATGTCTGCCGAGCAATGTTCAAGATTTTGCGTTTCGAAGCACAAGGAAGGAGCAGCATTGTTGCAGAAACTTACTCAGCTTTCCAGCTGGGCTCAAAGGCTCCAAGCCCCAGAGCCCGATCGCTTTTTGGATCCACAGCTCCTAAAAGGCTAATTCCTGAAATGCTGATCTCTGATGACTTGAACCAGGCCCGAAGCGCCCGAACTTGTCAGCGGCAGGAAATGGTGGCTACAGCTACGTTGTTGTGCTGGGCGAGACCAGGCGCCTCTGATGCAATCTTTTTTCCTCACAAGACGAACCTATGGAAAGCCCTGAAGCAGCACTCCACACATCCATGTCAGGTTTGAGCAGTTCCAGATCTGGCTGGCCCGGTTCCCAGCATGTGAAATCGAGCTTTGACAAGCGCCGACTTGTGATACTGGAGAGGAGTTTCTGGATGCGAGCTTGATAGCTCATGGATTTTTACCGACTTTGGGCTTGGCACGTTCTCCGGCCCCACCCACGAGGATGTAAACGTTCGGCCGAACCCTCGTCCACACTCCCACTTCTGTTTTCTCGCTAGTCTCTTCCCTTCCTACTGGATACTAAGCTACGAACATACGTCTGCGAGAACGCATGGCAGCGTGTCTATGGCCACTTCAGCTGTACGCCCCCCCTTCCATCGAATCTCTCCTGACCCTTTCAAAGGACGGCGAGTCCCATCGAGTGCTGTGCGCCGGCGGAGCTTTTGCAGGGTTTCAGATGTGGGATTTGAGGGTTCGAGGTTCCCACAGCCCGACATGCTAAACCTCCAGCTCGAGGATCAAACGACAATCAGCAAAGCTGAGAATGTCTCCAAAAGTCACGTTTCTCTCGCTCAAGCCGGTTTTCTTTCAACAGATGCATCTCAATAGCAAGCTTTCCCCGAAAAGAGGAATCCTGAACTATCTTGCGGCTTTCAACTGGATTGTGCAGGTCTGTCGCGGCTTTTTTCAACCCACTGTCGAGATCTTACACGTATTTCGGAGGTTCAACGCCAGACGTCTAGGACGTGCTGCTCTGGGCTTTCCTCTAGACTGTAGGACGACCCAAACTAAGCGCTTCTTCTTGACTTGCCAGGCACCCAGGCCATGCCAAGGGCTTCAAGGACTTCTTGCACAGCGGAACTCTGGGTTCTTTACGTTTAAGGTTTATAGGTTGAGGAGATTAGGGTGTGGGGTTTAGCGTTTAGGGTTTAGGGTTAGGGGTTTGATTTATAGGCCTTCGGGTTGCGAGCTGTTGATGACAGACAGTTGGCAGTTGTAGGTGCTAGGTTTGTATACAGGAGGTTCCGTTCTGTGGTTGGGTTTCGGGTTTTGTTCTGGTCGGAACGCAAGGAACTGGACATTTTTCCACTATGTAGCATCCGTCGTGAAGACTTCTCCGACTCGCTGCATAAGACTTCGGATGCCTGCTGGAAGTTCTTTGCGATATCAGCGATATCCATTACCAGAGGTCCTTGATGCAACGAGGTTTCCATGCCTAGGATTTCCGCGAGTCTGATCTTGGCCTGTGGAGTGACAGTCTTGGATCCTGCAGGTTGCTGCAAATTCTGACGATCTTGAGCCCGACGCAGAAAGAGACGTGGAACATTGTGACCCCGCCCAAAGACACTTTACAGTAGCAGTCATCCCGAAATTGCATGCTTTGTGTTGCTTGAACCAGAAAGCTTGTCGAGAGTTCTGGCGAGGACACCACTGTATTTGGTCCTGACTCCATGGGTCATGGCACGACACTCGGTATTGGCTTTGGGATTCTGTCTTTTTGGTAATGATTCAGAGCTGTCTGGGCTGATTCACTTGCTGTCAGGATAATGGGTTCACAGGATTTATGTGCGCTAAGAAGACACTTCTATTCATTGAGATCTTCTCGGACTGGGGCCGGTGGTGGTAAACATCGACTTGTGACTGACATGACAGGCTGCAACTGGGTCATTGACGGGCGCCAAGAGCTGCCAGCAGCGCGAGACCCAGCGACCGTACGGTTTGTATAGGTCTTCGAGTTTTCTCCGATCCTCGCAGCACAAGCTGCAGAGCTGATTGCAGTGGCCGTAGTCGAAGCCCAAGCCCAATTCACGTGCATTGTGTTACGGTGCCCGAAGTTTCTGAGGCAAAACTTCTGAACCCCACCCCCTGCCAAAGCTCAGAGCCGTGGGATCCATACTCTCTATGGCATTGTCGGGACGGCTGTTGGGATGCTTGTGGGCTTGTTGTGGCTTCAGCACCTACGTTTGTTGTTTAGAGAATTGTTTAAGGTGTTGCGAAACATGAAAGTGTACTCTACTGCCCTACTGTACCGCGAATCCTAAGCCCCCTGCAGCTGGCGTGTCGCGTTTTCCGAGGTCAAGATCCCGAAAGAGCTTGGCCAGGATCCGTTCGCTTAGTGTTCTCAATCCTGCTGTTGGATGAATCAGTCGTCTTTTTGTTGCAAAGTTTGTTTTCTCGAGACAGGTTTCGTAAAACGAGCCTCGTTTGTGATCTTCTGCCTTCTCCGAAGTGGTGTTATAGGTATGTGTGGTGGACTGTGCCCACTCTGTTGGATCACTGCACTTGCCGCTGCCAACGTTCTGCAGCTGGTTGACAGCATTTTCTTGAGATTCGCTTTCTCTTGTGCCAGGATCTGTATACAACTGCAGCCAACTGTAACCAATTCTCTAAAATCAGAACGCTAGGCGATCTCCACCTGTAGAGGCTTAAGCCAGCCAAACGGCCACTGCACCAGAGAGTTTTTATCGCCTCTGCATCATCCGCAGCCCCTCGATTTTAATCGCGGATTGTCAGACAAAGAGAAAGCAGCCTTTGTTTATTGCCGCAATAGTTACAGTATATGAAGGAGAGCGTTCTCATGAAGACGACAGCAGCGCCCTTGACGGCCGCATCCTTGGTTGTGCCTGCAGAAACCTGGGATTTTCAGCCTTTCGGCGCAAGGTATGCCTGCTAGTTCTTTGTCGTGAAGGGGGCTTGTGCTCCAGATTCATGACTAAGACGGACGACTTGCACCGCACTCTTTAACCGTAAATTGGTCAAGCATCCAAAGCCCTAAGAACGAATTCCGTAGCTCCAAAAGCTCTGGATCATGTGCCCTGAACCCGGCAGCATAGTCGAGCCGCAAAACCACTAAGAAACCAACCCAAACTGAACCCTGAAGCCATAAATCCCTAAACCCCGAAAGCCCTCAAACCCGAACGCCCAGAAGCCTCCAACAGCCGGAGCTGAAACCCCGAACACCCAGAAACCCTAAATCCGTACACTTTAAACCCCCGAAGCCTAAACCCTCACCCTTCAAGAACCGGAGCCGAAAGCTGTAAGAGCTAGGAGGGCTCCAGTGGCTCCTCGAAGCGCCCGGCAGCCGACTTTGGCATGCCAGGCGAGCTCAAATCGGGTTTAGAGGTTTAGGGGTTTGAAGTTTGGGGGTTTAAGGGATTTAAGGGTTTAGGGTTCAGGGGTTTGGGGGTTTAGGGGTTTAGGGGTTTAGGATTTACTTTGGTTTCGGAGTCTTAGTCTGAGTCTGCTAGAACAGCAGAGAGGTGGCCATGTGGATTCTGGTCAAAAGGATCAAAAGCTCAACGAAAGTGAAGTTCAGGGTTTAGGGTTTAGGGGTTTAGGGGGTTAGGGTTTAGGGGTTTAGAGTTAAGGGTTTAGGGGTTTGGGGTTTAGGGGTTTAGGGTTTGGGGGTTTAGGGTTTAGGGGTTTAGGGGTTTAGGGTTTAGGGTTCATTGCCACTTTCATGTCTGTTGCCATCGTCACTGTCATCATCACCCCATCGTTAGATTTGAAGTAAGCCCTAAACCCTAAACCCTGCTTTTTTCCAGGGATCTCCAAGTCTCAGCCGGCCCACAGCCACAACTTGTGGATCGCAATGTAAGGGTCTAGGATTTAGGGAAGCATATGGCCTTCCGAAGCCCCGTCTTGTCAGCCAAAGCCGGCGAGCCGACCTGGTAGACTCGACTAGGCTGACTAAACTGCACTTCAATATTTCGTTCTGATCATCCATTGCATTGCTGGCACTGCTTTTCAAACAGAGCAACCTTAAGCTCCCCCAGCAAGGTGCCTGTTAGGAAGAGTCTCTGCCAGCCACCCAAAGCCCCTGTCTCCGACAGGTGACTCGTACCGCGGGCAGCCCAGTTACTCTTGTTTCCGGAAGGGGATTCGGAGGTTGAAACCCTAAACTCTGAACCGCCTAAACCCTAAACCTCATTCAGGTGCGTAATTTGTAGCGTTACTTTTGAGGCAAAATATTTCGAGCCTTGCAACTTTGCCTTCTCGCGTAGCACGCTCAGAAGGCTGGTTGTGGGGTATGTTGATAATAAAGCAAGGAAGCCGAAGCAAAAATATTAGCCCTAGACCCAACCCTAAACCCTAAACCCTAATGTCTTAGGGAAGCCTTCCACCAGGCTTCCTACCGTTTGGTTACGGGTCCTGTCACAGCCAGAGGTGTTTCTGAGCGACCTGCAGATGGTTAAGATAGGGGTCGTAATAATTAGAATAGGGTTTTGGGGGGTTCCTTTCATAGTTTTAATATAATATGCCCCCAAACCCTATTCTAGTCATTAAGGCCCCTATAGTACGAATAGAGCTCGTTCGGCTTTGCAAACCCGAAGCCCTAAAGCACAGAGTTTAAGCCTTCAATCCAACTCATTCCCGTGTCCCTTGAAACCCTGAGCCCTAAACCAGAAACCCCAAACTCTAAACCCCAAGTCCTCAACTTTATAAACCATTTGGGTGGTTGTCAAAATTATGGTCCCGTTTTGGGTCCCTATTATGCTACGGCACCCTTCCGCTTCGCAGGGGTCGAGCTCCGGATCTCGGGCCGCTGGCGCAACGTGCCCCGGCCCAGATCAACGGGTGGGTTTAGGGTTGGGTTGGAGATTTCTGGGGACCCAGAAGTAAGGGGATATATATATATATAGGATATCCCAATCTTTATTTTTGCTTATGTGCTGTTTTGGGGTATTAAATATTTGGGAGGGCCTTGAGGGCTTGGGGGTTTCGAGTTTTAGGGTTCAGTTACACCCCGAACAGAGCAACATGGGTAGTTGTCAAATTGCGGTCCCTTTTTGGGTCCCTATTATAATACGGCACCTATAATTTAGGGTTCCCAAAAAGGGACCCTAAGTTTGACAACTACCCACATGAACAACATTGTAGACTCGAAAACCCTACGCCCTCAACCTGAACATGTCTTGAGCCATTCTCAGGTGACATGGGAGAAGCTCCCTGCCGGCCACCCCAAGGCGACCCGATGAATGGAGTGGTACGGTTCAAGTTTTCTTGGTGGGGAATTTTGCCGGGCTTGAGGGTTCCGGACATTTCTGGGCTTTTTGTGGATTTCGAGGGCTCGTCTTTTGTGTTCTTTGGGCTTTGAACCTTACGGCTTTCTGTGGCACACGGAGGGTTCATGGGCTTTGGGGAATGCGCGACGGTCGTAGAGGGTAGGTCGCACTCTGAGCAACGACTTCGCAAAACTGGCCTAATCGGCAGCGCCTTGATGGACGTGCAGCACCCGCATACCCCTTGCACCACTACTGTTGCCGCCATGTGAACCTCGCAAATGTAGATGATCTTCATGCTCGTGGATGTAACTCGCGGATTGCTGCAGGCATCCATGGCAGATCAGCTTGTGCGGGAGAGGATTAGCCATGCTCCCAGTTTTTACCGCCCGGCATGCCCGAACCGCCATACAATGTGCAGCTAATTTACTATTGCAAAATCTGTCAAGACCCCGAACCCTGCACCCCTCTTCCCAAAACAGATCGACAGACAACCAGACCTTAGAGCTTTCCAGGCTGCTTCGATGCGAAGTAGTTAGTGGGTGGTTCCTGTAGCCCAACATGCCCTGCATGCTTGGGCCCGAGCCCAACAACCTGAGCCAAGACCTGGCACACTAGGGACAAATTCTCGGATGTTCAGTAGTATCCCTCTTTACCTTTGTGTTTCTGGTTCCCCAAATCAAAAGTATATACTTTTCACGGCAGGTTACTGTGTTATTATCATTAACAGCATTGTTGTTATTATTGTTGCTTTGCAATTTCAAAAGTTCGAGCTCTGGAAGCTTCAGCTCGCAGAGGCATGCAAGGCTTGAGGTAGGGTCACGGAAGCTGGGAGCTTAAGGTGTGCGGCTGAAGGGGGGGTCAGAGCCGCGAGGCTTTGCATTTGGGTGGTTGCCAAAATTATGGTCCCGTTTTGGGTCCCTATTATAATACGGCACCTATTATTTAGGGTAACCAGAAAGGGACTTTAATTTTGACAACTGCCCATTTTCAGAATCCAGGCGAAAATGGATTGAATGATATTGGCGCCCGGCCAGCGATCCTTCAATACTTGTGCGGCGGTGGCGACAACAGGCCCAGGCTTTTCAGCCTCGGCAGGCACCACCTAAACGCTAAGCCGCTAAGAGCTAAAACACCCCAAACTCTAAACCCTAAACCCCAAAATAAACTAAACTGCAGCATAGGCAGTGTGGACTGAGGCCAATTCTATGTTGCGGGCTCATGGAATGTGGGCTCCCCAGATGCTCACATTTGTACGCCAAGGCATTGTGGTGGAAAAGGGCTTAGAGTTCATGGCTTCAGGCTTTTATTTAGGGTTTGATGTTCGAGTTAAAACGGGGTTTGGTTCAATACTTAATGTTCATGGTTGAGGGTTTCTGGGTCTTCTGGTCTCGATATTCACCCTTTGGGTTTCGGATCGAGCGTCTAGGCTCTCGGCAGAAAAATTCAAGCGCCCAGCTTTGGCTTTGGCTCGGGTCCAATGATGCAAGGCTGGACTCGAGTTTTGACCCGAAGGGTTCAGTTTCAATCACAGTATACTCCGAATATCTTTGGATGCACACCCCTAAACCCTGAACCCTGAACCCTAAACCCCTAAACCCCTAAACCCCTAAACCCCTCCCTGAACTTGCACTCATGGCTGCTCTTGCTAGATGACCTCATAGGCCTGGCATATAGTATAAGGGATCCTGTAGGGTTTAGGGTTGTGACTTCGGGCTCCTTTAGAGCTTATTGGCTGTAAACTCCACTTTTCATTTCCTGGGGTTTTGGGCCAGTCAGTTAGAGGGTTCTATATTTGGATGCTCCAGATTAAGAAATCCTAAACCCTAAACCCTAAACCCTTTAACCCTAAACCCTAAACCTTTTGAACTTCGAGTTTAGGGTCGGAGAGATGCCCTGCGGAGTGTGAAGACCCAGGACTGGAACCTTCAGGAGATGACGCCGGACGCGGATCGGCCAGGCTTGTACAGCGCCACTGCTGTGTGCGAGCCTGAAGCAGGGTTTTCTTAAGGTTTAGGTGGTTTAGGGCTTAGGGTTTTTTAGGATTTAGGGGTCGGGGTTTAGGGTTGAGGGTTTAGGGCTTGGGATTCAGGGTTTCTGGCTGATAGGGTTTAGGGTTTAGGTTTGGGTTGGAGGGTTTTTTGGTTTCTGACTTATGGGGTTTTGGGTTTTGGGGGTTTCAGGGTTCAGGGTTTCTGGATGGGCTTTGGGGTTTTTCGGGTTGGCTTTTGGGTACTTAGGCTTTGGGGTTTAGGATTTAGTGGTTGTATTGGCTTGGCGGGGCTTTGGACTTTGGACCCTACTTTTCCAAGGGCCCGAAGGCCCCCTCAGCTATGGGTAGTATAGATAACGGCTTAACAATTAGGGTTTTGGGGTTTATTACAAAATAACTAGAATGAGCAACCCACCTTCAAATAGTGTATGTAATTATTTCGGCCCCTATACTATGTTGGTTGTAAGGGCCGAAGGTTTGCAAAGGGATCTCGAGTTATCAAGCTGCAGGTTTCGGGCCCGGTTTTCAGTCTTGGGGCTCAGGGGTTTGGAGTTCGGGTTTAGGGTCTAGGGGTTTAGGGTTGAGGGGTTTATGGTTTAGAGTTTAGGGTTTGAGCTTCGGGTTTAGGGTTTAGGGTTCAGGGGTTTAGGGTTTGCCCTTCGGGTTTAGGGTTCAGGGGTTTAGGGGTTTAGGGTTTAGGGATTTAGGGGTTTAAGGTGTAGGGGTTTAGGGTTTAGGGTTTGGGGTTCAGGGGTTGAGGCGCTCGGGGTTGCTCCAGGGACGTCTCCTTGTTTGGGCCTCTTGGGTCCCACGTAGAAGCCTGAATAACTAAACTACTGCGTATTCCCTTAGGGTTTAGGGTTTATAACTCTTAAGAGCCTTTTACCATAACACCTAAACATGAAAATGCCCTCTAACTTTCAAGATCCCGATAGAAGCTGCGTAGGTTCTGCCGCCCTTCAGTGCGAGTCTAAGCCACGCATGTTGGAAAACTCCAACCGCCGAGAGCCTGAACCAGGCACGCCATGAACTTGTGCATATAGAAGCCTGAACACTTACTAGTACATTTTTCTTTGTGCTTCAACATAGTTCTACAAAACAGTACCCTGCAGCACAAATTCGTAAGGCCCCTACCTTATATGTGTCCGCAACCCCGCCTTCGGCCTGAAGCAATACGGCCAAGTACACTGCAAGCAGGTGTGATTCCAGCACAATGGAGTCCGAAATCCAAATTACAACCAAGTCTTGGCTTTTCCTGCTAGGGTTTAGGGTTTGGGGTTTAGGGTTTGGGGCCTGTGCCCTCAATCAAGCATTTTCCGTCAAGGGAAGGAATTTTATGGTACATCGTATATAGTATATAGTACGTGTGTAGTATATAATATATATTCTATGTAGTATGTACTGCATATATAGCTTGCATTCATCAGCAAGGCTCTGGCGAAACGGGGGCGAGTTCCAGATCCTGCGGAATCGAGACTGGGCCCAGGCTCGGAGTTTGCGCCCAGAGAACTCTTTTAAACACTGAGCACGGAACTCTAAAAAGCCTAAGTCCTAAACCAACAAAAAAACCCTGAACTTAAACCATGAACCCTGAAGTGACGGGTTTGAGGCACCTTGGGCAGGGCTCAGGCATCGGAACTTTCGGCCTTCTTGGTTTTCGCTTGATACCGCACAAAGAAGCATGTTGGGCTTCAGTTGTGGGGTTTGAAGGTTCATCTGCTGTGTCCGTGAGCCTGCACCTTCCGGACTCTTTGCCCGGATCATAGCAGCTTTAGCAGCCACTGTAGTGTTGTCATACTTCCCTGCGTTTCTTCAATATCGTGTTCTTGTTCCTAATTCTCTTCCTGGCTATACTGTTGAGTGCAGCTTTGCACAGTCTATTTTTGCTGTCTACTGCATTTGTGCAGCCGCAACCTGGACTTTGCTGTCGTGACATGGGCCTGACCGTGGCAGCGATCCGATGAGCTGCCTCGTTGAATCTGGCGAGATGCTCACGCTGATTATACCGTTGATGGGCAAATGCCCACACTGCGTTTAGCACCCTGAACATGCAATTTCTGGCTTATCCTGATTCCGAATAATGCAGGACAGTTCAGGCTTATGTGAAGACCGCGCAGCAGATCCAATATGCTGGTCTGAGTTTGACGACGAAGGATAGACAAAACCAAGGTTGTTTGCCCGGCTCTGGTTGTGAGTGCAATGAAATGCAAGATTGGCTGATGCTTGTTCAGCAATGTGGGCAGCCTTTACGACAGTTGGTGCAATCAAGGGCCAGGGTTTGCTTTTGTGATGTGGGGCGTCGGTTCTTTTGGTGGGCGCAAGCATTGCAATACGAAATCAGCTGAAGGCGGTGCAGCAGGTCATTGCAACCAAGCCAGCATGTTTTCGGAACGTGCAGATGGTCCATTGTAATCTGGGGGGATGCTGGGCGTGTTGGTGGCAATGGATCTACTTTGTCAGACCAGCCACACTCCCAAGCATCGGATGTGGCCCTTGCTGCAATTTCGAGAGCCTCAAGGCCTGACTTCGGGTCTGAAGCGCGCTTCGATTTCCGACTAGTTTCCACGCCGGACCCTGACAGGAGAAATGCAGAAATGCGAAGAACAAGATGGAGATGAGTGTCAGGGTCCGGAAGAACACGGGTGGCGAGTGGACTTGCGCAAGGTTTGATCAGGTGCGCCAGGACCTTTGGGCCGTGCGAGAGGCTTGTTTGGCCAGGGTTGCAGCCCGAATGAAAGAGAACCGGTTGACTGCGGGTTCGATGAGGGGCAGAGAAGGAGACCACAATAGAGGAGATGGAGGATGGGCACGTTACCTTGGTCCAGGCTGCGCATTTGCGGATGCATAGACGAAGGCAATTTTCCTTCTCACTTGGCACTATGTTTGCCTGGAAAGGCGTTTGGATTGCGGGTAGTTGTGGTCTCCTTCAAAGCATCATAGGCGCCGCATCCAGACTGTAACAGGAGCACGAAAAAACTCTCATTCAACAGGTGCTTCATTCCGGCTGCAACTTGACAGGTATCAATCGGGGCTCACGCTGTAGCCTGAACCTTTGACACATTTAAATCATGGAACATCTGGGAAGCTCCAACCCGACACTAAGCGGCAGACACCCATCAGATGCCACATCCAAGTTGAGTCCCCAGGCAGCTAGGCCCATCAAAAATCGGATTTTGGGTCGATGCCCTGCAAACCTTGTGAAGCGCTGCAGCCATTCCCTACGTAAAGCGCAAACGGCCCAGAAGACCTGTGGCCCCCGTGCTTGCTGCATCGCGTGCGTCACGGGGGCACGTGTCGAGCCGCGCCAAAGCTGGGCTGAAGTGCTCGTTTTGTCGCATGCCCACCCATAGGCAGTGACAGCCTCTGGGTCGGAGATGTGAAGCTGCATTACGGTTTAATGGCAGCTCAACGCTACTTGACGAGCACTGCTGCAAGATTGCAAAATCGCTTCTCAGTGATTTGAGGCTTGGGCAGGGCTGGAGCTGTTTAAGCACTCCTATTGTCTTCTGACATGAAGCCACAGCCCACTGCTTTGAATTCTGGGCCTTAGCCTGCAGGGAGATCCGTTGTGTTGATTCGGTCCTTTGAAAGGTAAGTGGGAACCCCTTCGCCAGCTTCTTCCGCTTGCAGAATTTTCTCAGTGTGTGTAACGGGTAAATTGGTTGTGAAGACCATGTAACAGCACCGTGTCTCAAGGGTGAATAAGGACAATGGCAAAACATACATGACTGGTAGCATCCGCACAGGCAGAATGATTTCGTTTCGAAGGTCTTGCATCCTAGCTCTTCCAGTGCTGACAAGCTCGTGGCTGCCTCAGTCGTAATCTCCTTTCCCAAGCCGTAGAAGGGTGCAAGACCTAAGTTTCGAGTGCACGGCCTGGTCTTTGATATTGTCTTGGGAAGCCCGCGACTTCGCAACTTTTTGTTTAATTTCCGAGCTAGCTGTGCACTTATGTTCTGTTCATACAGCCTCCATAAAGCGTACCAAGAAGTCTGCGAACCGGGGGTCTCCCGGATTTCACGCCTACAGGACTTTGGGCGTACAGGGTTTTGGGGTTAGGGATTTTGAGGTGTTGGTGTTTTGGGTTTAGGTTTCGGGGTCACGGCCTCGTGGAAACCTTCAATCCTTGACAGGTTAAATCTCAAACTTTAAATGAACTTCCAAACTCTAAATCACAAGTTTTAAACACTAGGTTTAGCTGTGAATAACTATTTATTCTACACTCGCAGGTCCATAAAGCCACGACCTTTAAGCCCCTTTCCAAATTAGGCTTCCACACTGAGCGTCTCGTTGAAGCTATGTTGGTGTACCGGAAAGATTCAAATCAAAGTGGTGATTGCGATTGCCGTGCCTAAAATCAAACTAAGTGCACTTCCAATGAACCTCCAGGCCAGGTTCTGTTTGATGTCGATGTGTGTGCATACCGTTCAAATTCCACAGACCAAGGATCCTGCAGCGGGCCCCGACGACAAGGGGCACGGTCTGAACTGGTCCTTGAAGGGTCAGGCCGGCTGAGCGAATGTTTCGGTTCGAGGGCGTGTAGTAGTGGCTCGCATGGCCATTTAGCATGCTTTCGCTTATGATGGTTTTCATCAAGTCTCAGGAGCGTGTAGGCGCATCGCGTGACAAGACTGCATGATCAGGCCGGCGATGTCTTCCGGATCGAGCTCAGAAGGTCTGGCGAGGCATCGTGCGGATGGGATTCCTTAAGAAGCAGTTTTTCCCAGTCCGCGCACCAAATGTATGCATGAGTAGCCTGTCGTGTGGGCAACAATTATCGCAACGAAGTTTTGAAAATGATAAGCGAAAGTGATAAACATGCATGTTTGGTTTATGCAAATGCTGAGAAAGCAATCTGTTTGTTCGTGAGCATCCTCCTTGGTGAAGTTCGAGTAAGCTCTCTTCCGGTCTTCCTTGATTCTGGTTTTCCTTTTCAAGGCATTGTGGTATCCTTTCGCAATTTTAATGGCACGCCGAGTGCATGTTTTGTCCATCTTGGCATGCCGCAGCAAAACCTTCAAACAAAGGGCAAACCCTGCAAGCCTGTAAGCCCTGACTCCACGAGTACTTCTGCGAAAACCTGATCGAATCTAACCAAAGCTGACCCGCGCCTCCACATTGGTATATCCTAACCCCCGATATCTGCAGAAGACCCGGGAGAAAATACCCTAAAACCCTGCAATGCTGCCGTCAAGGAGAGATCCAGGTCCGGATTCGCTAAAATGTCAACGAGAACCGATCTTCCCGGACATCGTCCTTAGCCCAGACCCTTAATCTCACGCTTCAAACTGTCGCACCCTCAAGATATCAGCCTAGAACTGGACCCAACCGTAGACTGCACACTGCAAAATGTCCCTCAGCTCGGCGTCTTCGAGTACCGGGTCACCTTCGATCGTCTCGCAGAGGAGCGAAGCAGGGAGCCTCAGAGATTCAGGGCTTAGGGTTTGGGGTGTAGAGTTTAGGTCGTTCAGGTTCTGAGTTTGGGTTTAGGGATCGGGTTTAGGGTTTAGGTTTGGGGTTTAGGGTTTGAGTTT
The DNA here is from genome assembly GCA_003297005.1 of Symbiodinium sp. clade A Y106. Taxonomy (NCBI): domain Eukaryota; class Dinophyceae; order Suessiales; family Symbiodiniaceae; genus Symbiodinium; species Symbiodinium sp. clade A. The sequence continues at coordinate 97,909 of BGNK01001266.1, read as the reverse complement.
GGGACTGTTTAGTTTTTGGGGGCATTGGTTTGTGAAACTCCTAAATCCTAAATCCCTAAAGCCCTAAATCCCTAAATCCTTAAAGCCCCAAAGCCGACATGTAGGGACCAACAGGCTGCAGAAGCAGAGACTCCAGGAGCCGACCCGTCAGACAGACATTAATATAGGGGCCTTCATAATTAGAATGGGCTCCTTAAAAGGGGTCTATAAGGGACACTATAGTAGGGTTCTATAATATAGGGGCTTTAAGATTTAGACCAGGATTTGGGGGTATGTTATACTACAATTATAATAAGGAATATCAAGGCCCCTATATCGCCCCCCCAAAGTTTATGCCTGTGTGCTTCGTTGGGACTTAAACCCTAAACCCTAGAAGCACTAAACCCCCAACTACAAACTCTAAACCCTAAACCCAACCCCAAACACGGGGCTCTTGAAGTGTTTTTTGTTTTATTTCAAGCCTTAAATTCCAAAGAGCTGCACCCAAACACCACCAAAATCCCTCTGAACCCTAAATCGTGAACTCTAAAATCAGACAACCGCACAAAAGGGGCCTACAGCCCAAAACCAATAAATTGAAGCCATTTTGCCATCAGTTCGACTCGGTCAGCTTTACCATAGAAGTCTTAATATTCGGGGGTTTAGCATTTAGGGTTTAGGGACAATCCTTATCAAAGGGATTGTGCAAGAATATTGTGCGAATTTACTATAAAAGTAGTGCACCCCCCCAAAGCCCAGTCTGATCATTCGGCCCTCTACATTATGAAGGTTGCCAGTTCGCAGAAGTCGTTTTCAGTCGAGTTTATGATGAGAGAGACATTCAAGACACCCTAAACCCTACACCGCTTGAGAAGTGCTCCGGGCAACATAGCCCCGGCTTCGGCATGCCGGCCATCGATTGATCCGAAGCTGGAGGGGTTAAGGGCTAAGGGTATAGAGTTACGGTTTAGGGTGTAGGGGTTTAGGGTTTAGGGTTTAAGCTGTAGGGTTTAAGTCATGTGGCGGACGATAACGGTGAGTCTCATGAGTGGCAAGACTGTTTCGCTGCAGACACGCGGGGACGAATCTGTGGAGACGCTCAGGGAGCGTGCGCAGACAGCCCTAGGAGTTGGCAAAGGTCGACTCTTGAACTCCGCTGGAAGCGTTCTTGATGGAGGTATGCCGCTAGACAAGGCCAGGCTACAGCAGGCGGAGCCGCTAACATTACACATTCGAAGAGTCGACATTCAAGCAACCCAGAATGCCTTTGCTGCGATCCTGGGGGATGGCTCCGTCGTGAGCTGGGGGCATGCTTGTTCCGGTGGTTACAGCAGGGCTGTGCGAGATCAGCTGAAGAATGTACAGCAGATTCAAGCAACTCTTTTTGCCTTTGCTGCGATCCTAGAGGATGGCTCTGTCGTGACCTGGGACGATTTTGACTATGGTGGTGAACATGTTGCCGTGCAAGATCAGCTGAAGAATGTGCAGCAGATTCAAGCAAGCAAGCAGGCCTTTGCTGCGATCCTAGAGGATGGCTCTGTCGTGACCTGGGGCGATGCTGATTTCGGTGGTGACAGCAGTGCTGTGCAAGATCAGCTGAAGAATGCACTGCAGATTCAATCAACTCTTGGTGCCTTTGCTGCGATCCTAAAGGATGGCTCTGTCGTGACCTGGGGCGCTTTTGACTATGGTGGTGACCATGTTGCCGTGCAAGATCAGCTGAAGAATGNCCTTTGCTGCGATCCTAAAGGATGGCTCTGTCGTGACCTGGGGCGCTTTTGACTATGGTGGTGACCATGTTGCCGTGCAAGATCAGCTGAAGAATGTGCAGCAGATTCAGTCAACTGAGTGTGCCTTTGCTGCGATCCTAGAGGATGGCTCTGTCGTGACCTGGGGCAGTCATGACTACGGCGGTGACAGCAGTGCCGTGCGAGATCAGCTGAAGAATGTGCAGCAGATTCAATCAACTCTTGGTGCCTTTGCTGCGATCCTAAAGGATGGCTCTGTCGTGACCTGGGGCGCTTTTGACTATGGTGGTGACCATGTTGCCGTGCAAGATCAGCTGAAGAATGNCCTTTGCTGCGATCCTAAAGGATGGCTCTGTCGTGACCTGGGGCGCTTTTGACTATGGTGGTGACCATGTTGCCGTGCAAGATCAGCTGAAGAATGTGCAGCAGATTCAGTCAACTGAGCGTGCCTTTGCTGCGATCCTAGAGGATGGCTCTGTCGTGACCTGGAGCTGTGATTACTCCGGTGCTGGGGGCGATGCTGATTTCGGTGGTGACAGCAGTGCTGTGCAAGATCAGCTGAAGAATGTGCAGCAGATTCAAGCAAGCAAGCAGGCCTTTGCTGCGATCCTAAAGGATGGCTCTGTCGTGACCTGGGGCTGTGATTACTTCGGTGGTGACAGCAGTGCTGTGCAAGCTCAGCTGAAGAATGTGCAGCAGATTCATGCAGCTTGGCATGCCTTTGCTGCGATCCTTGCTGATGGCTCTGTCGTGACCTGGGGCTCTAATTACGCCGGTGGTGACAGCAGTGCTGTGCAAGCTCAGCTGAAGAATGTGCAGCAGATTCAAGCAACTCTTTTTGCCTTTGCTGCGATCCTAGAGGATGGCTCTGTCGTGACCTGGGGCAGTCAGGACTACGGCGGTGACAGCAGTGCTGTGCGACATCAGCTCAGCTGAACGGCAGCTACGAGCAGCAAACAAAACAGCCCGATATATCTCGAGCATTGCCTGGTAGTCCATATGTTCAGCCCAACGACCCCAATGAAGCCTGCAGGGTTCCCTACAAACCCCTGACCAGCCGTAGAACATCCTTGTAAGCATACTGCACTGTCTTTTTCAAGCCCTACACGACCAGAGTCCCTCCGCGACCCAATGACTTTCTGGAGCCACATACAAAGCATTATTCATTTAGCGCCCTGTTGCCCACTTAGGTATTACGCCCTTAGCACCCCCTTACGTACGGGTCACATTGCTGAGGATCTTTAACACAATTACGAAACTGGCATGGTATTTCCTTGTGCAGGAGTATTGAAGTCGTTGGGTCCTGCAGGGACGTAGTTCTACAGATGGGCTAAGCCCCAAACCCGCAAGGTCTTTATCTAATGTATGGGCCTTAATAATTAGGGCAGCAGTTTGGGGGTTCCTTATTATAATTATAGTTTACTATACCCACGAACCCTATTCTAATTATTAAGGCCCCTACAGTACCTTTTGACATCGTTGGATGAGTAAGCAGCTATCTTCTGACGAGTCCTGCAATCTGCGGCCCTCAAAGCCCACCGGTTTTAGGGTTTAGGGATTTGAGGTTGAGGGTTTAGGGTTTTGAGCTAAACCCTCGCCCTACAGACCCGACCTTAAATTATGAACACCTGCTTTGTTGCAAGTTCCCTTTAAGTTCTATATTGGGGTTCAAAATAAGATCCTACAATCAAGTAGATTATGGTAGGTTAGACCCTAGCAAATCCCGTAAACCTTAGACCTTAAACCCTAAACCCCTAAGCCCTAAACCCCTAAAGCCCTAAGCCCTAAGCCCTAAACCCCTAAACCCCTAAACCCTTAAACCCCTAAACCCTTAAACCCTTAAACCCTAAACTCTCAAATCCCTAAACCCTTAAACCCCAAATCCTACACCCTTAAAACCCTAGACCCCTAAACCCCTCAACCCTAAACCCCAAAGCCCTAAACCCTACATGGGACCAAGATTCCTAGGTGCGGCCTCGGTTGGCGCTCCTCGTTTTAGCATCGTCGGATCCTGGAATAACTGGGAGACGCCAGAGGCCCTCTGCTTTAGGGTTTTAGGGTTTAGGGTTTTAGGGTTTAGGGTTTAGGGGCTCATTTGCAGGTTCTCTCGCGTTGAGTTTGGATGCTTTAGGGCCTTGAGTTCAGGGTTTAGGGGTTTAGGGTTTAGAGTCGCCTAGGGGTTTTGGGATTAATGATTAAGGTTATGGGTTTAGGGCTTTTGGCGCAGTTAGGGCTTTGGGCAGCAGTATATCAAGGATCTCGAGGCCGGGCTTCTGAAGGGGGAGGGGCGTTTCAGAGTCCTGGTCATTTTGGTTTAGGGCCTTTTGCTTAGTTTTCCTTGTCTTGGTTGCGGCTTCCGTTCATGCTTGAATTCCGCACCGTCTGGAGTGGTCCTGGTTTGCAGATCGGTTTCGGGCCGGCTTGCCAGTGGCGTTGCAGGACGTGCAACCTTGGTCAAGTTCGCCTTGCAGCCACAAGTTACTATTACTACTGCTACTACTACTACTCCTACTACGCCTACTACTCCTACTACGCCTACTACTCCTACTACGCCTACTACGCCTACTACTCCTACTACTCCTACTACTCCTACTACTCCTACTACTCCTACTACTCCTACTACTCCTACTACTCCTACTACTCCTACTACTCCTACTACTCCTACTACTCCTACTACTCCTACTACTCCTACTACTCCTACTACTCCTACTACTCCTACTACTCCTACTACTCCTACTCCTACTCCTACTGCTACTGCTACTGCTACTGCTACTGCTACTGCTACTGTTACTACTACTGCTACTGTTACTACTACTACTACTACTACTACTACTACTACTACTACTACTGTTGCATAAATAAGATCGACACATGCAGCGTCTGGAGCCTGCAGAGGCTCTGCTTTGCCAGGAATGGAGACACCGGAATCGAAAGTTTGGGCTTTTCTCGAGTATACTTCACTTTCATGTGGGTGGTTGTCAAAAGTAGGTTCCTTTTTTGGGTCCTTAATATAGTACGGCACCTATTATTTAGGGTACCCGGGTACCCAAAAAGGGACCATAATTTTGACAACCACCCATGTGTTTTTGTTGGGCATGTCTAGGGTTTAGGGTTTAGGGCTTCTGGCATGAGCTAAAGTCGGCTAAAGGCTAGAGGCTGCAGAGTCTGTAGAGTCTGCAAAGCTTCGGTTAAAAGCTTTGGTGGAGTGTCTGGGTGACGGCACAGGAGAAGCCAATCAGCCGCCTGGAGACTTGGGGCCAAAACCCTGGGCTTTGCTTAAGCGCTTTCGGTGCTGGGTTGGAGCATGGGCTGAGGGTTTGGGGTTTCCGGCTTAAGGTTTAGGGTTTTAAGATTCAACAGAGCCGTATCAGCAGGACATGGTCTTTGACGGCGAATGCTACAAGCGCCTTGGCCATGTTTACCTGCGCTCTGAACCCGTGGCGGTATCGATTGTGGCCTTTGGGGATCAAGAGAAACGAGCCCTTTGTAATGATGATCTAGACCGTGGCTCCTTGTGGGACTCTGCATGTAGCATACTGCGAGTATCGCCCCTAAACGCTACGCCTAAACCTTAAAACCTAGCCCCTAACCCTTTACCCACAACCCAAAACCCAAAACCTAAACCTAAACAGGTTGCCCCAACAGTAGCCTTAAGCTCGCCACATTTTGGTAAGCTTAAGGCTTCATTCAGAACCTTTCAAGAGGTCTGGGGTCTCGAGTTTACACTTTAGTGTTCTTAGGAGTTACCTTCGATATTTTAGAAAAAAGTCCAAGGGGTTTTAAACACGATAGATGTGTTATGGTTCTAAGGGCGCTTAAGAACAGGCCAGGTTGTGGCATCTAGGCGTGCAGCATGAAACCAGAGGTTTTTTCGGGCCTTCAAGAGCAGAGAGCTTCAAGATTTGTTTTCGGAGTGCTGGGTGCTTCAGAATCATAGTCCAAGCTCCGATACAGCCCAATCAAGCCTGCACACCCCCAGCCACGGCCACTACTGTTTGGGCACGCAGCTCTCCGGCACGTAGTAGTAGCAATCAGGTATCCAAGACCGTGATTGGTCACTTCCGACATGAACTGCAACGTTAAGGCGGAAGCCAGAATAGTTATTGATATTGTTTGATATTATAGCTTTGGGTTCCTTGTTATAGCTGTGCAAAAAACACAGAAAAACTATTCGTTGAGGTACCCCTAAACCCTAAACCCTAACCCTAAACCCCAAACCCCAAATCCCTGGCCTAAGCTACCATAACTGCTCCTTTGTATAGGTTCTTATTGTAAACCCTAATATCGAGTATATCGGGACCCTACAGGTAAACCCTAAACCCATGTTATGGTGAAGACTTCCGCAAAGAAGCGTTGAACCTGAAATCGCCAGATACTCCCTAAACCCTAAACCCTTATACCCTTATACCCTCATACCCTTATACCCTTATACCCTTATACCCTTATACCCTTATACCCTTATACCCGTATACCCTTATACCCTTATACCCTAATCCTCTGATGCCCTAATACCCTCAAACCCCAAACCTTAAGTCATCGCCAGGTCGACCATCACCATGGGAATCAGGCCGGCCAGAGATGTTGGGATTCGGAATAGGGTTTCTGGGCATGTTCTAGTATGAATGTACAAATTTGTCGGTACGTTTCAGTTAGGGGCCTTAATGGTTAGAACAGGGATTTGGGCACATTAAGCGGCTTAGAGTGTTTTCATGGCTTGGGATCGCAAATTCGCCATTCCTTTCCGTGCCCTACGCCTCCTGACTGGTGTCAGGATAGGCCCAGAGAGCCCAGTACACTTTAATATACTTGAATTAAGCAATATACTTTAAATAGTAATGTGAAGCCCCTAATCCTTATTTAATGTATATTCCTTAATTACGGGGCATTGGGACGGTATTGGGCTCTCGGGGGGTACCTTTGAGGCATTCAGGCGTTCAGGCTACTCCTGGCCTGTACTGCTTCTAATTGAGTTTTACACCACCTAGCTACATTTGTTACGTACCTGGAAGTATGTTAGAGGTACGGTTGTACCGTGTGCATATTTCCGGTGCTGGGAGCCTGCAAAGACCGGGAAGAATGAGTAATTTGTATCTCTTTGGGTCCCTTGTTCAACTTTTTCGACATAATTTTGAAACCTCTAGCCAAGAGTCTTTATGCCTCCCTATCAACCCTTGCTTAAATGGGGCTTTCCGAAAATTAGGGGTACCTTATTTGGGCTCCTTATAATAAGGATCCTACCATTTAGGGTACTGTATTAGGGTCCCCTATTTTCGGAAACTCCAAAAGAGCCTTTGTACGCAGAACCGTTCAGGCTTGAGGCAGCTGAACGCTTCTGGTCAACTTGCCAGTTCTAGGGGAGCAGTCAGTAGGCTGGGTTCTTGTTAAGGGATTTAATGTAAGTTACCCATAATTAGGAAACCCTTTCATCTACTATAGATCCCTATTATGGTAACTTAAATAAAGTTTCTCAACAAGAACCCAGGTTAGGATGACCTCATTTGCGTTAGTCAGTACCCCAATCACAACCTTTTTCACGAGTCTCTTGATCATCACACCCAAAACCCGAAACCCGACACTCGTAAGCCTAAGCCTGAACCCTAACCCTAAAGCCGACACCCAAAACCCTATGGAACCCTCAAGGGACTGGCTTTGGGATGTTTCTTCAGAGCTTTGGGGGTTTCTTAGGTGTCAACAAACGACGAAAGCTGCATTGTAGACCCCTGGTTTATAAATCCCCTCCCCTTAAGGGCCTTAAGGATAGAATGCCTGCCAGAAACTCTCTTGAGGGAGGGATTTTAATTAATCAGGGGTCCACATTTAACCATGCATCTTCCCCAGGAGCGAGGAAAGCTTTCAGATTCTCATGGACGGACTGTGGGAACGTCGCTGTGCGCGCAACAGAGGGTGTCGAACTTTTGCTCCAGGTGATGGATCTTGGGAAGGGTTCAGGGTTTGGGTTTCGGGTCAGTTTTGAGCTGGTGTATTTTGCCCTTCCTAAACCCCCTCCCAGAGGCACATGCCTTGTTTGAGAGCACTTCTTAGCGAAACTCAGGTAGACCAGACACTCTCAATTTCACCGCACGTCGCAGAAGATCGTTTTTGAAGTGCGAATTCTTCGTGGTCTCATCAGAAAGGTCCGCCCGTAGCAGGGAGAGTTGGGTTTACTGAGGCCAGGTTTGTGCAGTCATGTTGTTTGCTGGATGAAAGAGAGAGTACTTTTCTAACAGCTAATCTGGCGAAGTCTGCTTCTGTTTTCTTTCAGGCTTCGATCGGCTCTGTAGGGTTTAGAAGGGTTTCATATGGGTAGTTGTCAAAATGATGGTCCCTAATTGGGTACCCTAAATATTAGGTGCCGTATCATAATAGGGACCCAAAAAGGGACCATAATTTTGACAACCACCCATATGGCTTTTTGTGAGTTATAGCGGCTCTAGTCCAAACCGCTCGGGGCCGGTAGTTGCCGGGATTGCCCGCGCTGCGTGTCATTTGGGCAGATTATGCCCATGCCGAGCGTGCCTAGTGCACTCACAGCCTGCATCCCCCTAGGATGAGTGGCAACTAGACTTACATCTGCAAGTCCATAAGTTTTCATCAACTCTAAACCCTAATCCCCTAAAACCTTACACCCTATACCCTAAAGGTATCCTCGGTTGGGTTCGGCTTTCTCGGCCCAGGCATCCTCCATCCGGACAGGCCGGCGTGGCCGCAGGTTTATCTCAGTGCAAGGGTTTTGGGTTTAGGGTTTTGGGGTTTAGGGGTTTAGGGTTTAGGGTAAGGTCTAAGGAAGCAACGTTTAATCCGTGTTTCAGATCAGATGTTGGTATCTCGGATCTAAAACACGAACTATCTTAAGCATGTAAGCCCAGGCATGCTGACAAAAGACCAGCATGCAGGCTTGCATTGTTTCAGGTCCCTGGCCGGCCGGTCCAAATCCAGCTGTCATAGAACCAGGCTTCTCGAGTTTAGGGTTTAGGGGTTTCGCGGAGGCTGAATGTCGGGTACCGTGTTGTTTTAAGGAGCAGCTGCCTTAGCAGGAAGAGGGGAACCCTAAACCCTAAACCCTAAATTAAAGCACAAGGCCGAACACCGAGTTGGCGCATGACAACTCACAGTCGCAGAACACAACGCGGAGACGCAGATGTGCAGCGTCCTGGGTTTAGGGTTTAGGGTTTAGGGTACTGCTGTGATTCTTCAGCCGGTAGATGTTGTCCCTCCATCGAGCAGCATGCCTTCGATCCGCTACCCTGGACCCATGCCCCCTCAACAGCCTCGCCCTCCAACGTAAGGTAGCCCTCTTAACATCTCATAGCCCTAGGCCCCGCGCACTGAAATGTCCAAACCGTCCACCCCAATCCAAAACCAGAACAATCTAAAGTCCAACTACTAGACCCCTCACGCAAGCCCTTAGCACCAAACCGGGCCAGCCCATCGAACACAGGGCCGACGCGTCGCCCTTCGTTTCTCACGTACTTCAGGGGCCCAGTCGGGGCCTTGATTCATACTCCCTCGAATTACAGGTTATGGTTTTGGGTTTAGGGTTGAGGCTTCGGTTTTACGGGTGCCAGTGCCCCTCACGTGGCACATTACGATGTTGGGTTTGGGGATAAGCCTTCAGGTTTCGGGCACATTGTCTTTTGCTTCTTAGGGGTTAGAGGTAATGGGGTTCGAAAGCCAAGCCAGCTCCCTTGCATATGAGGCAAGCGGTATCCGCAACATCGAAGAGGGATCTTCCATAGAGATGCTACAAACCTCAGTTCGGGAAATACTTAAAGGATCATGGGACTTAGTAAGTAGGTTATATTTGGGGTTATAAGTCCCCTAACTCGGGTTATGCTAAGTATAACCTACTTATAACCTTACTTACTAAGTCCCATGATCCTTTAAGTAGTGGAGCAGCATGAGCCAAAATGCAGCTCTTGTCCTGTCTCCGGGAGTCTCGAGGCATCGATGCGCATGGACTCAACTGGACCGTCGGGAGGCGCAAGAAGCTCATTGGGCAACGACGAGCACTCAAATGTCGAAAGAGAGTTGGGGTGCAGGAAGGCTGGTGATGCAGCTGCCCAGGTGCCGGAGGTGTAGCTGAGGCTTCATTTTTGTCGTGCAGCGACCCTTTGTCGCAGTTTCCCTGTGGCTTCAAGCTTTCCTGTGGCTCGGGGGTTCAAGTAGAGAGACAGCGGTAATCTGCCTGCCCGCTTGGCATGCCTGCTTTCCTGCCGACAAGTGCACAACTTTGCGCCAGGGATGGAGGCCTCATGGGGACCAAGTACGAGGCGGCACGGAAATCAGAACCCAAGACCTGTAGAATGTAAATATCAGGTTTAGGATTTAGAGCGGTTCGGGTTTCGGGCTTGGGGGTAGCGTTTAGGCTTTAAGGTTAAGAACTTTATCCCTAAACCAAGAACCGATTGTGGTCGCGGGCGCGGCCCCACAAAAACCTAAATTAGGTTTGCGGGGTTCTGGGGTTAGGGTTAATAACTACATCCCCAAGCCTTAAATTAGGTTGGCAGGGATTTGGGTTGGGGGTCAATAAATATATGCATAAGCCCTAAACCCTGCACCCTAATTTCATTTTACAGGGTTTTGGGTTAGGGTTTGCCCTCGACTCGAACTGCAGGTCAGATGATTCCTGCACCAGCGACGCTTACCGAAGATGTCTGAATCCCTGGCCCGAAAACCATACCTTAAACTGCCATAGCCTATCTTTTTAGCTTCTTATTATGAAACCTATCACAGAATTTGTGCAGGGTTCCCACATAAAAGTAGGTATTGGTAGTTTCAGGCAAGGTATAAGGCTGACCTCAATTATCAGTAGCATTCTGGACCGTTAACTTCAATAATTGAAATCACCACCGTCACAACCTAAATGTGGACATCAAGCCGCGTTCTCAGTAAGGGACATGAACAGAAGCATACGGGCTCTACAGTCCAGTCAGCTCTGCTTTCACCCTGAAACACTAAACTGTAAACTCAAAACCCAAACCGGTTAAGCACTAAACCCATTAGAAACTAAAGCTTAAAACAGAAACTGCAACCCTAAAACCCCCAACGCCACTAACGCCGGCCAGATACGGCTGAATTTGACCAAGCGGGGCCACCCGAAGAATGTTGACTGGAGGAAGATAGCCCGTGGCTCAGATGGGCCAATCAGCACCCCGGGTTTCAAGGTTTAGGGTTTCCGGGGTTCCAAGGTTTAGGGTTTAGGGGGTTTGTAAGAGCTTGAACCTCGGCAAAGCCTGAAGCTTCCAAGCCAATCATGCTTTCCGGGTTTCATGATTTTTGGCCCGAAGGGCTCAAGGGGACTTCAAGACAGAACAGCTCAGGACTCGCGGGGCTTTTGGGCTTCAGTGCCATGCGTGCGTGGATATGGCGGTGCGTGGAATGATGGTGATTCCTTGACGTCTTAAACCACAAACTCGAAGTTTTTGATCAGGGCACCTTCAGAAGAGGGCATCTTCAACTCTTGTACCTGGGAAGTCTGAATTGTCCCTCCCCATCCTGAGATGTCAGAACCCGTGGATACCGAAAGTTTGAAGCGATTCATGTTTGCTTGGCGTTCTTTCAAACTCCAAACTCCTAACTCCTACCGGCTCCATAATGGCTGGCTCTTCGGATTGAAGCTGAAGCCAATTTCTTCACGGTAACCTGGGTTGCAACCTACAATCCGAACTTATCGCTTACCCTGCGATCATAGTTATAACTATAGTATACTCACAGTTGTTACAAGTACTAATACTATTCCCTTCTAGATCCCTATCACAGTTCTACTATAGTCTACCCCCACACCCTCTTCTAAGCATTAAAGCTCCGGTGTTAGCTCTCTGGGTCCCTCGACTCACATCATTCATAAGGTAAAGTTTAGGATTCAGGGTTTAGGGTTTAGGTTTTAGGGCCTAGGTTCAGGTCGTTTTCTGAGCGTGACATTGGCATCAAGCCCTGAGCCCTAAAGCCTAAACCCTGAAACCCTAAACCTTAACTAAACACTAAGACCACAGACCCTAAACCCTCAAACCCTAGTCCCCAAGCCCTAAACCCTAAAGGGTTTAGGGTTTAGGGTCTAAACCCCTAAACCCTAAAACGCTAAACACTTGACGAAAACACAACAGCCTGTGTTTACAGGAAATCCCGATTCTCAAAGGTCCGGAAATCTTGGCCAACGCTGAACCTTAAAAGGTTCGGGTTTGGCGTATAGGCCTTCCTGAAAGCCTCCCGAAAACCAACCTACGTTGTTTAGGGTTTCGCCTAAAGTCCCCCTGCGCCGCCTAGAAGCCGGAAGTATTCCGGTACCCTCACTTAGGAACGGCTCGAAGCTGAATGTAGCGGATTGAATATTTAGTGAGAGTATTCCCGTTCCTGAATACAGAGATTACACATTATCCTCCCAAATCCCTAACCTTACAGCGAATCCCAGAAAGTTGGAACATGGGTTTAGGAGGATTCGTGCTAGGATCCCTTATACTTTACCTTAAGGGCATGAGGAGAATGATGTTCCAACTTTCTGGCTTCTACTACCCTAAACCCTAAACCCAAACCTTAAATTATTCAGTATTAAGCTGTTCCCATGGGCGACCAAGGACTGAGCCATATCGGCGTTCGACTGAATAAGAGCTTTCACCAGCGGTTTAGAGTTAGGGTTTAGGGCTCGGGTTTTGGGTCCGTGGTTTAGCGTTTTTGGGCCAAAGGGTGCAGGCCTCAAGACTTAATTACACAGGTTTGAGTTTGTGGCTTCGGGTTTGAAGGCGTAAGCAGCCGACATCGATTTTCGGGTGCAAGAAGCTGAAGCTTACAGGAAGAATGTGGGAGTGCGTGCGTGCTTCAGGTTTAAGGTATCGGCGCTATGTCCGCTTCCATTCGAGTTCCGCTGCGCTGCCGCAGAGGTTCGCTTTAAAAGACGGTGCGCGCTGGCCTCCTGTAGGTTTTAGGTTTGATTTCAGTGAAGACTCAGAAGCCTTCCTTCCGAAGCCTTAAATCCTTTGGGTGCATTGAAACCCTAGTGGAAGTTGATCTCTTAAAACCCTAAACCCTAAACCCCTTAAAGCTGTTATTGCATCTGAATCCTAAACACTACAGCCTCTGGTCTTCAAGGACATGTGGGCCCCATGCGCCTCTGGGATCATGGTTTATGGCCCTCCAATCCTGTCTGGTGCTTAGTAGGGAATGGGGGAATGGATCCCTATAGTAGTCCCCATAGAATCCCCAATAATAGTCTCCATAAACCATTCCCCCATTCCCTACTAAGAACCAGACAGCCTACTAAGAACCCTAAACCCCTATAGTATAACCCCTAAAGTATAACCCTTATAGTAACCCTTAAAGGAACCCTACAGGCCGATCCCAAAATCCTATCACTGACGTTCTGAGTGACGGAGAAAGGAGGCCCTCAAGCTCTGAACCCGAAAGAAAAAAACCATAATTTAGAGGCTTTCATACTTACCTATATTATTTGGGGGGGTTCCTTATTATAATTATAGTATAACGGGGCCCCGAAACCTTAAGGCCCCTATACTACGTAGGACCGTGGCCAACCTGCCCAACTCAAGCCTGAGTCTACGAGGCCATGAAGCCGGAAGTTTCACAGAGTAATGCACTCTAGTTAAGAGCCCGACTAGTAAGGGTTTAGGGTTTAGGGTTTAGGGTAGGATTTTTAGGGTAGGATTTTTATATAAATACCCCTGAGGGAAGTATCCATGATGTCTAAAGACCTCTCATTGTCCTTAAGGAAGGCTTTACTTCGAGGTCTTGACAATGCCCATGACCATCTTCCTCTCGGTCCTCCTCTTCACACTCCACCATTGCTCATCCTCATCCTTGCACCATCTGCCTCATCTTCAGCGGCAGCAGCATCTGTAGCAGCACCACTGCTCCACTGCCACGATGGTCACCGCCATGGTCACGGTCAACGTCATTTTCGTCGTTGTGATCCTCCTCCTCGTCCTTATCATCTCATCAGCAGCCCACCACCAGCACAATCCTCTGTTTCCCCCTAGCGCCCTCATCATCACGACTGGCGCACCATCAGCATGTCACTACATCTGCCATAATGACCAATGCTCTCCGTTGCTTGTGACTTTCTGCATCCCTACCCAGTACCATCAGGACCATCCGGAGCATCGTCTTCCTTTCTGTGCCTTTTTTTCTAGTATAGCCGCTTGGGGCCAGAGCCGTGATCCGAAGACCTGTTCCGCAGCTGTTTTCGAGCTCGATCGCGCAAATCAGAGCCATGCCAAAGAAGACTCCGGCGAGCTCGGCAGCTCCGAACAACAACAGAGCCAACCAGATGAACCGGAACAACCCGGAATATTATCGCAGTCGCGGCATACCAATGCCGTCCAAGGCAGAGGTTGCACAGTCTATTCAAGCCAAGCGGGCTGCAGGATATCGCGAGGCAGAGATCAATATGGCCGCCCACGAACCCAACAAGGCAGCTTACGGCCGACAGAATCGCAAGCTGGAGTCGATCGTAAAGGATGTGTTAGGCCCCAAAGCAAGCATCCTAAAAGGAGGATCACGGGCGAAGGGGACCAACTTGCAAAGCTCTGACAGCGATGTCAAGGTAAGGCTCGGGGACAACAGAGCAATGACCAAACAGGATCGATCGGTCTTGCGCCAGGGTCTAGCAGAGGCATTTGGACCTGAAGCAGTGGATGCTTCCAATCCTCGCATTCTCAAAGTTCGAGGTGAAGCATCAGACATAGATGTCGTTCCGGTCCACAGTGACTACTCCGGACCTGGATTCCATGCCGGATATCCGAACAATCCCTTCAAGAACAACTCCAATGCCCGAACAGCAGTCCGGGACGTCAAGCTGTTAGCAAAGGAGCAGGGGATCCATCTAAGGGGCTACGACTGTGAGAGGGCGGTTCTCTTACAGCAGCACCTCGGCTCAGGTAATATAGGGGCCTAAACAATTACCTGTACTACTTCGGGGGCTCCTTATTATGGTTATCAGTATAATATACCCCAAAACCCCGTTGAAATTACCAAAGCCCCTATAGCACAGCCTGCAGCTTGCAGGGATTGGCCCCCTAACCCTTCAACTTGTCAGTTTAATTCGCCTTGCTAACAGTTTCGAGTTAAGAGCTTGGGGCCTCGCATGCAGGATTCGGGCTTAGGGTTTAGGGTTTAGGGCTTAGGGTGTCGGAACTGTTCTTAATTCTTAAAGTGCTGAGCATCGTGGTGCATATCTCACATTGCTGATGTTGGTCTTCGATCAGTTTGTCTTTCTATGTCTTGGACGAAATCACAGTACGTCTGGAACGAGGCTTGCGGCACAGCCCCTGCAGTCTCTGGTCTCATATGTACGGAAGTGTCTTGTTGACGGAGGGCTTCTTCAGAACATGTCTGGCTTCGACCACCACCTCCTCAGGCTCCAAAACATGCCGAACATGGACATTTCCTTACGAATAGCTGTCAGTTCCTTGTAGCTTCTTTTGAGGCAGTCTGAGTTTTGTGTCATTCTTTCACAGGTTTGTTCCTCACTCCAGGATGTTCTGCATACACGTCGTAGGGGGAGCTTTTTGCATGGTTTGTTGTTGTTCTGAAAGGTCGCCGGCAGGTATCACAGACGTGCGGTCTGCGCATTGATATCTGAGATGATGCACGGCACACCCAGCAAGAATATCAATATTCAGGACAGTGCAAGCTATGGTAGATCTTTTCTGTAATGGTTTAATTCCGGGTTGCGACAGGAAGTGCGTGAACTGGACACCTCTCGAAGAAGAGTTACTGGAGTCTTTGGTGTGGCAAGTAGGGGATTAGGCGCGCCACTAGGAGTTTGCTTTGTACCTCTAAAACGAGCCCAACGTGGCTGCAACTGAGGCAGCAGCACCCCGGGGAAGAATGGCCGGAGACGTCCCGGAGAGCCAAGTCAACGCTTGGAGTCTTTTGAACGAAAGTGAAAGGGGCAGGTTTGTCTATCGAGTAGAGATTGCTCTTGAAAGCCGATCTTGGGGGTATGGTACAGTACACTTTATCGCAAGGACAATCTATTCAGGCTTCTATACTACTCGTATGGTTGTAGCGGTCTCACTGAATCAAGTATTAGCTTGCGCAAGACGATTGATGTACACGAGTCGGGCACCAACAACGCAGAAAGGCCGGAGCAGTCTTTCCGCCGGCGCATCAGGCCCTAAAGGGTTCCTTTAAGGGGTTCTGCCTTTGATGTGGATAGGGGTTTGGGGTTTCGGGTTTGGGGCCTGGAAGCCTTCACCAGTCGAAGTTCTGCTCTAGTATGGTTTTGTATATCCGAAAGCGACATCGCCGCATGCCTCCTTCGCAAGGCGAAGGAAATGTGCGAACAGAAGTGACTTTTTGCTGTGCATGTGGAGCTCGCAAGGAACTGGCAGCCTGGCTCGAGCCAGGGCTTTGAACCCTAGACCCTCAACACCCCACGGCTCCAGCCCCGAAACGCCCCNCCCCCCCCCCCCCCCCCCCCCCCCCCCCCCCCCCCCCCCCCCCCCCCCCCCCCCCAAAACCCTATGCCTATAAGATTCCTCAATGTAGGTTCCTTATATGTGTCCCCCTAGACTCTAAACCCGAACGGCCCCCCACGCTAAAACAAAAGCATTACCTTTTACATTGAAAAAGGTAGGCCCTTCGGGGTTGAAGGTAAAGCCCCTGAGATCTCCAATAGCCCGAAGTAGACTTGACCCGAAGATGTAGAAGTCATGTCTAAATGTAGCTAAAAAGACCATTCGGTTGGGGCTTAGCTTCGCGATAGACCAAGCCGTGCACCACGACCCTTACACTCGAAAATCCGTTAAACCCTAAACCTACAAACCCTAAACCCTTAATCCCAAACACAAACCCTAAACTCAACAAAAATTAAACTCTAAATCTTCAAACCTACATCCTAAAACCCGAAACCTTAAATCTCAAAACCCACTTCTTTCTGGTAAATCTTTAAAACCTACATCCTAAAACCCGAAACCCTGAATCTTAAAACCCACTTCTTTCTCGCTGGCCCTGGCCGGTTGCGACTGGGAAGATGCCTTCTTCGGCCCCCTGACCTTCGAATGAGACAGTGGTTCAGGGGTTTAGGGTTTAGGGGTTTAGGGTTTAGGGTTTAAGTTTAGGAGTTTAGGGGTTTAGGGGTATAGGGTTTAGGAGTTTAGGGGTTAGGGGTTTAGGAGTTTAGGGGTTTAGGGTTTAGGAGTTTAGGAGTTTAGGGTTTAGGGTTTAGGGTTTAGGGTTTAGGCGGGGTTCTTAAATGGTTCCTTTCCTTGGGTGCCATGAGGGTTCTATAAATTCAGTTTCAGGGTTTAGGGTGGATGTTTAAGTTTCAGGGCCCGCAACCCTAAACCCTAAACCCTACCATCATCTTCAAGGTTGGAGCTTCGAATGGGGATTCTAGTTTAGATAAACCTTCGGGCCTAAATCTCAGCTCCCGGCCTTTCGAAGCACGAAGCCTAAGTCACACCCTGGGGTCTGGTGCTTGGTTAATCCTAGATTGACGTGCAGAGACAGAGACAGAGACAGAGAGAGAGAGAGAGAGAGGAGAGAGGAAAGAGGGAAAGAGGGAACGAGGGAACGAGGGAAAGAGAGAAAGAGAGAACGAGAGAAAGAGAGAAAGGGGGAAGCCCTAATCCCTTAAACACCTTAAACCCTTAACCATCAATCCCGGAAAGAGGGAGAGAGGGAGAGGCCACCGTGGGAAGTCGCAGCTGAGGCTCAAAGTAGCGGCTTGGGGCAGATGGCCCAGCTAGGAAGTATACTGCAATAGGCTGACCAACTCCTGGCCGTGGCCTTCCTGGAGGTTCCCTTATATACACCTTATAGTTGGGTTAGGGTTTAGGGGTATTCCTTGAGGTTCAGATGTACATCCCTTGTACCAGTATGTGGTCCAAGAGAGTCTCGAGCCCTCTACTCCGAGCTACAAGAGCTGATCAGTTCTAAACCCTAGGCCCTAGACCCTACATGCAATTTCCTGAACCTTCATTAACAACCTCGGACGGAATACCGTCTTAAGTCTTAAACTTCTAGCGTTTAAGGTTTTTTAAACCCTAAACCCTAAACCGGGATTTAGGGGTTTAGAGGGTTTAGGGTTTAAACCCTAAACCCTGAACCCTAAACCCTAAACCCTCCGCATGACCGATTGCATAAACCCTAAACCCTAAACCAGGATTTAGGGGTTTAGAGGTTTTAGGGTTTTTAGAGTGTCAATCCTAGAGCTCCAAGCTTCGACCGACATCCCCGCATCTCGTCGTCTCCCCCATCTGAAGTTCAGGGATTAGGGGGTTTGGGGGTTTAGGAACCCAGAGACTCCAATATCCCTTAATTAAGGAATATACCTTAAATCATAGCAGCATTTGTAATATTTTAAGGGATATTGGAGTCTCTGGGAAGTGGATCAGGCTCCAGGAGCCATGTCAGTGTTTCTCGATGTGGTGGTCATGAGTGGTCGGAGGGCTCAGATCTCAGCAGATCTGGGCACAAGCATCCACGAAATACAGCAGCGCGCACGAAGGATATTGGAAATTGGACATGGCGTGCTGTTGAATGCTAAGGGGGAGAGGCTTGCCTCCATGGCCACTGTGCGGCAAGCCGGCCTAGAAAATGGGGACGTCTTGACCTTGCAGATAAGGCCCCCATGCATTGCAAGCTCCTCTGAAGCAATTGCTGTTATTCGCGGAGATGGCACTGTGACTAGCTGGGGAGATCCCGACCACGGAGGCGACTGTCAGGCTGTGCCTTAGTAGCAGAGTTTATAAACCTTAAACTTTTTGGGATAATGAAACCCTCTCAAATATGAAAGTTTAAACTGTTTTGGGCTTATGAATCGGCAACTAAGGTACTGAAGGAGCTCCATGACATAGAAATGATCAAATCGTGCGATTCAGCCTTTGCCGCCATACGAGCAGACGGGCGTGTTGTGACCTGGGGACATCCCAGTTTCGGAGGAGATAGCAATGCCGTGCAGGAACGTTTGAGCGGCGTGACGCAGGTTCAAGCTTCGGAAAGGGCATTTGCTGCAATCCTCAAAAATGGGGATGTTGTGACTTGGGGCCATGCATCGTATGGTGGTGACAGCAGTTGTGTCCAGCATCAGCTTCGAAATGTGCAACAGATACAAGCCTCGAAGGGGGCCTTTGCTGCGATCCTGGCTGACGGATCTGTTATTAGTTGGGGCATTCCAATGTATGGTGGCGATAGCAGCTCTGTCCAAGGCCAGCTGAGGAACGTTCAGCAGATTCAGGTGACACTGGCGGACTACGGCGGCGCGTTTGCCGCTCTGCTGGAGAGTGGAACTGTGGTGACGTGGGGCGCTCGTTATCATGGTGGAGACGCTTGGGCCTTTTCATATCCACTACCCTAAGACCTTTTCTTTGATCCAGTTAGAGTCTTACCTGAACATGTGCCCCCCCAAACTCTCCGAAGACTTTGATGAGCCCAAGGACAGCAGCTCCGTTCAGCATCAGCTTTGGAATGTGGCTGAGTAGTAGAAGAAGTAACCTTTCACCTTTTTTGGGTATTGTAACCCCCATAGGATAGCAAAGATTAACCTCTAGTTCCCTAGGGTACAGCCATAAACCCTAAACCCGAGGATACAATACGGGAGAAAGTAACCCAGAGAGCCCAATACCCCTTAATTAAGGAAGATACCTTAAGTTATACGGGGCTACATATTATGATCTAAACTTTCTTCCTTCATTCAGGGGCATGAAACCACATAAAACCAATAATCAAGCCCTTCAAGGGACCCTTAGTGGAACCCTAACTTAAGGATATATTCCTGAAGGGGTACTGCTTAGAGGATCATGGGACTTAGTAAGTAGGTTATAATTGGGGTTATAAGTCCCCTAAGTGGGGTTATCCTAATTATAACCTACTTATAACCTTACTTACTAAGTCCCATGAGCCTTNTAGAGGATCATGGGACTTAGTAAGTAGGTTATAATTGGGGTTATAAGTCCCCTAAGTGGGGTTATCCTAATTATAACCTACTTATAACCTTACTTACTAAGTCCCATGAGCCTTTAAGTGGGCTCCCTGAGAAGGTGGAGTCCATCCAAGCCTCCGACAGCGCCTTCGCCGCTCTGAGGAGAGATGGGTCTGTCGCCTCTGGGACGCGAAACGGTTCACCAAAGGGATCCTACAAGGGATCTCTAAGGGATCCTATAAGGGATCTATAAGGGTTCTATAAGGGATCCTATAAGGGATCCTAAAAGGGATCTATAATACGGATTCTATCAAGGATTTTACAAGGGATCTATAAGGGACCTTATATAAGGGATCAAAGGCAGAAGACCCAGTCTTTCGAGTTTGAGGCTTTAGGGTTGAATGCTTGATGCTTTAGCGTTTCGGGCTTTAGGGCTCTAGGGGAATAGGGTTTAGGGCTTAGGGGTTTTAGGGTTTAGGCTTCAAGGTTAGGGGTTTAGATTTAGAGTTTGGGGCCCTTGGGTTGGCTTTATGCTGGCTTCGGTCGTCAGTTTGCTTGTCTTCCGCCTCTTCTTTCGCACGGCTTCAAGGGATACCGAGGTGACCTGGGGAAATTTCTTCTCTGGTGGCGACAGCAGCCTTGTGCAAGATCAGCTGGCCAAGGTGCAGAAGATTCAAGCCTCCTACCGGGCATTTGCGGCTCCTTGGTTCGTGTTGAGAGCCCACGACCCCCTTAATCTTTTTGGAAGGAGTATAGGTTAAAGTATAAGGGGCTTCATCTTATGATTGAAGCTATATTCCTTACATGAATCATTGGATATTGGGCTCTCTGGGTTCTTGTTGAGAAACTGAGGTTGGCCTACCATGATAGTTCGGTCCCCCATGGTACCCGTTTATCCTTTGCATTTCGGCGTCTCGTTATCAAAACTGAAGAAGTGGGAAGAAGCTGTAGGGGTTTAAATTTATTTTAAATCAGATGTTTTCCTCACCCTAGTCCCCAAACCCTAAACCCGTACCTTAAGTTCATGTTCTCAGCAAAAACTCAGGCTCTGCTAGCGAACGGAACTGTGGTGACGTGGGGCCATCCCAGCTTCGGTGGCGGCAGCAGCCACCTTCGGGAGCAACTGAAAAACGTCTGTCAGATCCAGGCGTCAGGTGGGATGTTCAGAAACGAGAGGTGAGGGTTTACGGCTCAGGTAATCAGGTTTTATGCTTTTGGATCCCAGTATCAGACCCTAAGACCTACAAGGATCTCGATTGTATTTATGTTGGGACCCCAATACAGGAACCCTAATTCCAAAGGAACCCTAATTCAGAGAAATGTTCAGGTGGTGCTTTTGCTGCCGTCCTAGAAGACGGATCGGTGCTGACCTGGGGAAACGACGAAGATGGTGGCAACAGCAGCTCCGTGCAGGAGCAGCTCAGTAATGTACGGATGATTCAAGCATCCAATGCAGCCTTCGCTGCCGTCAAGAATGATGGGTCCGTTCTGACCTGGGGCGATGACGACTATGGTGGTGATAGCAGCCACGCCCTCAGACAGCTGAAGGCCGTGCACCAGGTACAAGCCTGCATCGCGAACAGACACGGCACCTTTGCTGCCAGCCTTGACGACGGATCGGTCGTAAGCTGGGGCAGATACGCTGTTTGCAGCTTCAGCAGCAGCACTGCTTAGAGCTGCCAGTGAAAAAGGAGGCGAGACATGAAGTGCCGGGATGGTGCTTAATTTGAAGGTATTTCTCTCACTGGCATCCTTTACGTCGTTTTACCGTCATTGACCTGTTGCCCCAAAACTCTAAACCCCCTAAACCCTAAACCTCCCTAAACCTTACAACATGCGGCAAAGGGGAAACTCTCAGCCATACCGTGATTCCTGAGTCCTAATTATACAAAGCTCAAACCTTGAACCTGAGCCTTACAGCTGGGCTTTGGAGTACCATACTTTAATACTTTTTGGGGACCTGTTTCTTAAAGGGAACCCATTATGAAATAAAAGTCTACACTTTTTTTCGCCTGGTTACTTCAATGCCAAGGCAGTGAACCTTATAGTAGCCCTGATAGAACCCCTTAAAGGAACTCTTCGGCTCGAGCCCTAGCCCCCCCAGACGCTTGACAGCAGTGCTTTTCCTGGAATCCGGAGCTCAAGTCTTTGCTTCGTTTACGGATCTGGGCAACCCTGAGCCCATCTGGGTAGTTGTCAAAATTATGGCCCCTTTTTGGGTACCCTAAACATTAGGTGCCGTACCATAGTAAGGACCCCAAAAATGCAAACGACCGACTGATGTCCGCTTATAGTAGTAAGGACCCCAAAAGGGACCATAATTTTAACAACCGTCTATATTGGGGACTTAAAATGGGACCCGAATTTAGAGAACCACCCATCTGCCTAACCCCCGGTTCGGTTTAGGGTTCAGGGTTCTCAATTTTGCAAAAGCCCGAGAGACCCAAACGGGCTTTAGAAGCTGCCCCAGACTGGCAACGAGGTTGGAATGACGATTTCGATGAAATTTGAGTGTTCAGGAATCAAAGGTTCCTGATTAAAGGCAGGGTTCAGGGTTTCCTTTATGAGGAGTTTCGTTCTAAATCCAGGTACTCTAAAACCGGCGGCCTTTATGGTCTTTCCTGTAGTCAAGGGAAAGGTTCCTTGGCCGGAGTAAAAGGGAACTTGCGCATAAAAACCCAGAAGCACGGTCCAAAACCCAAACCCAAAACCCCACAAGGCCCTTGGCACACAGCCTTCCGCGCCCGGATGAACAAAATTTGATCCTGGTGTGCAGCCCTTGTGCTCAGACCTTTTGCAACCCACATTTTAAACTTGTGCAGGCCTTTTGCAGCCAAGATCCTACAGCTTAAAGGCCTAAAGCTTCAAAGAACATGTAGCATAGAAGCCGCGGGAAACCCTTGCACTACAACACAAAAATTCAGATCCAAGACCTTAAATCCCAAAACTAAACCCTGCCTAATTCAACCCACAACCGAAAGCCCAAAACCCTAAAGCCCTGCCCTCAAAGGAGCCCTTACAGGAACCCTTATGTGTTCCTGTAAGGTTTCCTCGAAAGGATCTATAAGTGTCCAGGGACTGTAGGGGATTATAGGGGTTATAGGGTTTATTAATAGGGCTTACGGAGTGGAACCCCAACCCTAATCCTTAAATCCCTAAATCCCTAAACCCTCCAACCCCTAAACCCCAAAACCTCAGACCTTATAAACCCTAAACCCCTAAACCCTTCAACCCTTCAACCCCTAAACCCCTAAACCCCAAACCCCAAACCCCCAGACCTTATAAACCCTAAACCCTAAATCCCTGAACCCTTCAACCCCTAAACCCTAAACCCTTCAACCCCAAACCCTAAACCCTAAACCCTAAGCCCTTCAAGGCCTAAGTCCAAACCCAGGATCCGCTTTGGACCCAAGCTGCGACCGGGTGCTTGGGGAGAGTGGAGGATGCTTGGCAGTCAGCCCTTTGGCCTGCAGTACTTAAAGGCTCATGGGACTTAGTAAGTAAGGTTATAAGTAGGTTATAATTAGGATAACCCCACTTAGGGGACTTATAACCCCAATTATAACCTACTTACTAAGTCCCATGATCCNAGGCTCATGGGACTTAGTAAGTAAGGTTATAAGTAGGTTATAATTAGGATAACCCCACTTAGGGGACTTATAACCCCAATTATAACCTACTTACTAAGTCCCATGATCCTTTAAGTAGAACAGGGTGTTTTCTATAGGAGCCTTAATAAATATTGGGGGTTCCTTTAAAGGGGGTCTATAAGGGCTACTATAAGGACTGTTATAGGGATTTAGAATAGGGGCCTTAATATTTACCTCTACAATTTTGGGGGTTCTCAGAATACTTAAGGGCTCCTGGGACTTAGTAAGTAAGGGGCTTAAGGTTCCTTTTAAGGGTACTATAGGGTTCTATAATACGGGTTTAGGGTTTATCCATTAAATAGTGTTTAGGTTTGAGGGCAATTTTCATGAAACAGGAGCCTTAGACAATTGGAACAGGGTTCCTCTAAAGGGATCCTTCAAGGGCTTCTATAGCGGGTTTATAGGATTTGTACGGTTCTAGGTTAGGCCTTGATGGTTGGAAAATTGGTTTGAGAGTATAGTATACTATATACTTGTATTATAGGAACCCCGCAACAATGTAGATAATTTTTACAGGCCGCTCATATTTTCGACGTGATCAACACACCGCTGCTCATTTTAAGAGCCCTTCAACAGTTGAGGGGGGACTCCTTGTTTCCGAAGCCTACAAAGGCCTGTAGCAACTTGAAGCCATTCCCCACACTCCAGATGACACTACAAAATTCCCGCCCACTTAGGCTAGCTTCTCATGAATCCCAAACCACTTTCGGCAAGCACTGCTTGTAACCCCAAACGGTGTTTCATGAAAAAGAGCCTTAAACATTAATATGGTCTTTGTGTTACAAGTACACCCTAAACCCTGAGCCTAAGCTCAACAAATTTCCTTAACCGGATGAAGCTCAAGGTTCTGCGGCACGAGCGTGATAGTGGGCACATAACGAAGCAGCACCTGAAGAAGGTCGCCTCAGCCATCAAGGCCTCAATTTCCCTTCTGTGGCCACCTTGTCGGTGTTCAAGGTTCATGGTTTAAGGGTTTAATTAGGGTTTTCGGGTTTAGGGTTAGAGTTTAGGGTTTGGCAATGGCCGTGGCGAGCTTTTTGTTTATCTGGTTAGCTTTTTCGCTCGTCGATGATCTCGTGTAGTTGTTGGCACGTAACAGCAGTCGTTGCCCCCCGTCGCAGCGTTGGCTCTGTTGTCTGTCAACCAGTACGTCGTGCAGTAGGCTAGTACCGTCAAGCATGGGACGACGCCCCCAAAAAAGTATCCCGACCCTAGTACTTCCCGCAAGACGAAACACTCGGAAGAGAGTGCCCATGAACATTGGCTTCTGGAACCCCCACGAGCCTTTGAACACACCCAGAATCTGTCGTCAACAGGCCCCGGAGAAGGTTGCCAATCCACAATGAGAACCTGCAGCCAACTCTCGAAAGCAGGCACACTCGTTGGCTAAAGCCCAAAAAAAGTGCCAAAAGTCCACCTGGATCCTCAGGAGACTGTTCCTTCCTTCCTTGGTTAGGGCTCCTTATTAAGACTTTTATATAAGTCCTTGAAAAGAGTAGGTTCTTTAGGGTCGAGGCAGGAACTATCATTGGCTGCAGATGTGCCCCGTAGCTCTCAGGCTTGCCAGAGGCCCAATACCGCTTACTTAAAGAATAGAGCTTCAGTTTCAGGTATATTCCTTAATTAAGGGCTATTGGGCTCCTCAATCATAATATGAAGCCCTTCATAATTTAAGGTATACTCCTGAATTAAGTAAGGGCTATTGGGCTAGTCAATCATTATATGAAGCCCTTCATAGTTTAAGGTATACTCCTTTTTTCGGGCTATTGGGCTCTCAGTGTTGTTCGTCTCCAGGATCTGTCTAGCGTCATGAGGGTCGACCAGCCCATCGACTGCCCCGCGGCTGAATGGTTGGGGACTTCGGAAGATCCTGATTTTGATGCACTTCCAGCATAAAAGCAACTTTCCAGGGAGCCCAATACCCCTTACCTGAGGAATATAGCTTCGAACATAACATGAAGCCCCTCATAATTTGAGCTAGATTCCTTAATTCAGGGGTATCCTTCAATCGAACCTCAAGTCATTTGTTTGGGGCTGGACGCTTCAGATCAGCTCTGAGGACTGAAACCTGCCAAATTGATCCCCAAATCCCCATGCCCCCTACACTCTAAATCCCTACACCCCCCTGAGACCCCCAAAGTGTTAAAGCCCCCCCAAAGCCCCGAAGAGTCTCCGTCCTCTACAGCTACAACTTAAACCCTAAACCCCAACCCCTGAACCCCTAAACCCCTAAACCGCTAAACCCTAAACTCTAAACTCTAAGCCCCTTAAACTGTTGGAAGAAAGCCGGAAGCTCCAAATCCCAACTCAAACCCAACGGACGCTGAGAAGCTTAGACGGGGTTTTCAGTTCCATGGCTTTGGGCCTTTAGGTTCAGGCTTGATGGTTTAAGGTTTAGGGGTTCCTTTAAGGGTTCCTTTAAGGGATCTATAGGGTTTAGGGTTTAGGGATTGTAGGGTTTAGGGTGCAGGGTTTCGGGCTTTCGGTTCGGGCTCTAGGTCTAGTTTTTTGGGGTGAAGCGGTTTCGGGCTCCAGAGTTGCCCGGAGACTCCAATATCCCTTAATTAAGGAACATACCTTAAATTATAGTAGGACCCTTAATATGATTCACGGAATATTCCTTAATTAAGGGATATTGGAGTCTCTGGGTGCTTCATGGCCGGAACATCGTTGAATAAAGGGACCAACTTGTGTCCCTACGGTTGATGATATAAATCCTGCATTACCCATAATAAGGAATATACCATAATTCCCATAGTCTAGGGTCCTTAAGGTAATGCAGGATTTATAGCATCAACCATAGTTGCTACTAAGCCTATTGCTGAAACGGTGAGGTTTTCTGCGTAGGTCGACTGCTATCATTTGTGAAATATATCGTGGCTGCCACGTTTGTTTGCGATGATAATGGCTATGATGATGTGATGATGACGACGGCGATGGTGGCGATGATGGCGTCGATAGCGATGGCTATGTCGACTGGTACTGGGCCTGCTTTCGCTGTGTCGCTACCGCCACCGTTTTGTACCATTGGTTCAACAACTACAGGACTCAAAGACTCGTCCTCCGATCTTACGCTGGTCCCTACAAGTTCCCAGATGTCTGCATGCCGCGGTTTTGCCGTCCGAAGTCCTTCAACGTGCAGTGGCCCGGGGTAGGTTATTTAGGATTCAGGCTAATAGGCTTGCTGCAGGTCGCTTCCTCCGGACAAGCATTCACGGTCTGGCCTTATCTGCAAGCGGGGCACGCCCCCGGACATTCAAAGAGGCACTCAGAGCCCCCCTACTTGAAGGCTCATGGGACGTAGTAAGTAGGGTTGTAAGTAGGTTATAATTAGGATAACCCCACTTAGGGGACTTATAACCCCAATCATAATCTACTTACTAAGTCCCATGATCCTTTAAGTACTCCGCAAACCCCAAACCTGATTGTTCAGGTACAGAGTGTAGGCTGTAAGGACAGCTTCTGAACTTTCGTCCAGGTTTCGACGACGAGGACAGAGAAGCCGCCTAGCTACAACATGACTTAGGCGCCTTCTTTGTCGTTGTTTGGGGTGTCGGGTTTTGTCTGAAAGGGTCGAAATGCTGAAGGTTTAAGGATGGAGGTCGCAGGTTTCTGGCCTTTCATTAGCAGGTGGTGAACTCCTTTGCCTTCCAATCTCAAGCATTGACTGTATATCCCAGCAGAAGACCGTGTGGTGCTTAGTAGGGAATGGGGGAATGGACCCCCATAGAAGTCCCTATATAATCCTCAATAATAGTCTCCATCATTCATTCCCCCATTCCCTACTAAGAACCAGACAGAAGAGACCGGCCTCGGCAGGATAAGTGCTATCTTCATATTCGTGAGTCTCCGAAGCGCAATGTCACTAACTTCAGAACCTCCAGCTCCTAAGCCCAAGGATTTCAACACTGCGCTGGAGATGCTTCGCGACAGAGACATCCAAGGTAGTGGGCGAGAGTGCGAGGCATTGATGGACTCTTGTGGGCAATGGCAGCCTCTCCCTGCTGTCCTCGCCGTAGCAGTAGTAGTAGTAGTAGTAGTAGTAGTAGTAGTAGTAGTAGTAGTAGTAGTAGTAGTGGTAGTAGTAGTAATTAGTAGGACCCGCTGCTGCTGTTGTCGTTGTTGTCGTTGTTGTCGTCGTGGTTGTTGCTGCTGTGTCACTGAGGCTGGTCTTGCCGGCAAACCCAAATCCCAAATTCAAGATCCTGGGTCCCAAATCGCAGCCCTCAGCCAACCATGCCCCTTCACCACATGACCCCAATCTCAAAACCCTCTACCTGCAGTAGCCTCAATCCCGCAGCCCCAAAATTCCGCAGCTGCATGGCGACATAAATTCCTAAAGCCCCACAGCCTTGGCGGCATAAACACTACAGCCTTTGAGCCATCCTTGAACACCCAGAGTCCCAGGCCCCTAGCAGAGCAGACAACCAAATCCCGAATCCTAAACCTCTACGCCCCTAACCCAAAACCCTCAAACCCCAGACCCCCAAACCCTGAATCCATATGGGAGTTTCCGAAAATAGGGGACCCTAATCTAATACCCGAAATAGTAGGATCCTTATTATAAGGACCCCAAAATAAGGTACCCCTTATTGTCGGAAACCCCCATATTCCAAACCCAAGTCCTAAACCTGAAAAAGTAGATCCTAGACCCCAAACCGTCAGCTGTAAACCCTCAAGCCCTAAACCCCTAAAACCTAAACCCTGAAGCCCTGTAGCTCCCTTAAAGGAAGCCTTAAAGGAACCCTTAAACGAACCCTTAAAGGAACCCGAAACTTTCAACCGGAACTGAGGACCGTGATCTGAACCGCGACCTCCTGGTCCGAGCTTGCTGCCTGCAACTCGACCGAGCTTCAGGGATACCATAAACCAGTAGGGTTCCTTTAAGGGGTCTATAAGGGTTACTATAAGGGATCTATAAGGGTACTATAATAACCTGAGGGTTTAGGATTATATAGGGTTTAGGGTAGAGGGTTTAGGGTTTAGGGTTTGGGATTTAGGGTTTAGGATCTGGGGTTTAGGGCTTAGGGTTTAATGTAGGAACCTGATTAGGAAACCCCTGGGCCTATAACCCCAAAATAGTAGGGTTCATAGAAGGAACCCTAATAAAGGCCCAAGGTTTCTTAATCAGGTTCCTACATTACCATAAACAGACGATCTGTATAAGGGAGTCATGGGTTTTATATGGTTTTGTAACGAGGGCTTATGGGATTCTATAAGGGTTGCGTGGCGTTCTATAAGGTGTTCTTGGTGTTTTGTTCAGGTTTTGACTTGATTGGTGAAGTCTTCTTCACTGGTGGATACTCTCAATGTCACCAGGTTGGCATCAGGACCCGGAGCCGTTCCGGCAGGAGTACTGAAAGTACTTTAGCCGCAACAAGCGACCTTCTCATACCAGCACATGTATAGGCACCGAAGCAGACGTTCTGCACAGAAGTTGGTGCAAGTTCTGCGGAAGGCGTCGCAAGTGCGCAGAAGCCCACTTCGACCAGCCGCCCTTTCCCTTGGAGCCCGGAGACTCCCATATTCCTCAATTAAGGAATATGCCTTAAATTATAGTAGGATCGCTAATATGATTTAAGGAATATTCCTAAATTAAGGGGTATTGGAGTCTCTGGGAGTTTGGCGCTCCTTAACCCAGAGACCCCAATACCCCTTAATTAAGGAATATTCCTTAAATCATATTAGGGGTCCTACTATAATTTAAGGCATATTCCTTAATTGAGGAATATGGGAGTCTCTGGGAACAAGGCGATTCCGAAATCAAAGACGATGGTCCCCACTCGTCAAATAAATGAAGGTGCCTCAGGACTCAGGACCTAAGCAATCATGCACTCACGGAAAGCCTTCCAACTTAACACAAAAAGACTAGACCCTAAAGCCCAAAACCCTCAACCCTAAACAAAAAAAACAGAACTGCTTGGAAACCCAGGAGGGCGCATCTCTGGGCACTCGAGCTCGAACAGTGGCTTCAGGATGTGCTCCGTGACTGCAGTGTGGAGCTTGGGTTTTGGAATAGTATAGGTAAGGGCCTTAATTCGAATTGGGGTTTACGGTATACCCTAAACCCTAAACTCTAAAGTGTCCCACCAAGGCCAAGGAACCCAGGAACCAAGATGAACCATGTTACTATCTAGTCAGGCCCTGAATTAACGGTTTTAAGGCTCCAGGGCCTTTAGGTGTAGGCTCTGGGTTTCGAGGGTATAAGGCGGTTTAGGGTTTAGGGTTTAGGGGTTCAGGAAAGAAAATTCAAAACAGGTTCGTCCAGAACAAAAAAGTGGAAACGCTTCAAGGACTGGGTACCTCGGCAAGTTTTCGTCAAACCGAAGCCGGTGTTGGGCAGGCACACCGATGCAAACATGCGCTGCTCGGGTATTCTTCCGTCCGTCTGTTTTCACAGCTACTGCAATTCTGTTTGCAAGCCATCTTGAAAGGAGACAGCTAATTCGGGAGTTTCATAAAGTGCGCGGCAATACGCAAGTCATGCCAACAACGTGTGATTCACATGCCCTGAGTATCATACGGATGAAAGTGTCGCCTGTAAAGGAGGGCCGCAGCAAAACTGTATATATTAGCTCGGAAGACTGTTTCTGCACGTCGGACACCAGCCAGCCGGCGGTTTCGTACAGAACACGGGGTCGTTTCAAAGCAGCCCTTAGCGAAGACGAAGACTGGTTTAGGGTTAAGCTCTCTTAGTAACTGAAAGTGTGCATTTTTGGGCGTCTGAGCTCAGCAACTAAGGTCTTTAGACCAAGATCGTAGGAATCCACGGCCGAAGTTGTAGTCGGAAGAAAGTCAGGTTTTTTGGCTAGCAAGAGCCCATCCGTAAATCCGGCAGGGTGTTCTGTAGAATGGGAGCCAGATGCCTGCAGAATGGAGAATGATTTCGTGGATCGGCTGCGGAGATCGTAATGCAGATGCGGTACTGGTCCACGTTTAGAACTATTGAGAACAGATTCTCAGATCGTGTTCATGTACCCCCAAGCCCCAAACTCCTAAACCCTAAACCCGCAAAACCACGACACTAAGGAATCATAAAGAATTCTCAGAGATCCTAGCCAGAGATGCTAAATCACGGAGTGGTCCCATAGCCAACTTTTTGAAGCATGTGTTCTTCTGAGTTACTCTGACTTTTGAAAGTCTACCTTAGCCTACCAAACCCTACTTTTTTGTAGGTTCTTGTTATAAACCCTAATATGGAATTTATAGGGACCCTACTTTTTTGCAGGTTTTGGTAGGTTAAGGTAAGCTTTTAACCCTTGCCTTGGCGAAGTAAGAAAAGCCCTCAACATCCCATGTTACAGCCCTATAAGCACAACCCAAAAAGCCTTAGAAGCACCCTAGCAAGGCCTAACCCGTAGTCGCGGACACTCCGAAAGGTTGGAACTTCCAAGCCTTCCCTAAACCCTAAACCCCTGAACCCTTAAACCCCTAC
Organism: Symbiodinium sp. clade A Y106; assembly: GCA_003297005.1. Classification (NCBI taxonomy): domain Eukaryota; class Dinophyceae; order Suessiales; family Symbiodiniaceae; genus Symbiodinium; species Symbiodinium sp. clade A. Next base: position 67,222 of record BGNK01001266.1, on the reverse strand, counting down.
ACCCCTACACCCCTAAACCCCTAAACGCCTAAACCCCATCACCCCGAACCCTAAGCTCCACACAGCGCCCCAGGCCCCACTTCGACCCAGGGACGCAGAAAATGGCGAAGATGGCGGCGCCTTGGTCTGAGCTTCAAATGTTTTTACGAAGGGGGGGGGGAGTTAGGGTTTTTAGAAGGGTTGACCCTAAACCTGAACCCTAAACCCTAAACCCTCAAGAGCAGGATAAATAGAAATTGTGTGAATTTCGCTTTGAATTGCATTTTCATTAGTTTCGAATTTTCATTAAATGTGGGAAGAAATCCCAGCCCAATTCCAAGCCAATATCCAAGCCCCATAGCCCACAGCCTCTCCCAGCACCCCGTTGCAGCCCCCCCCATGGCGGCAGCCCCACGGCCCTGTCAAAACCCACTCCTAGCGAAAACCAGCAAACCTTTATTAAAGCCCAGGGCAAACCAGAGCCCAGGAGCCCACAGCCCGGAGCCCAGAAAACAAAGCAAGAGCAAAACCCGGCAAAACAGAGCCCAGCCCAGAGCCCAGAGCAAACCAGAGCCCACGAGCCCACGAGCCCACAGCCCAGAAAACAAAAGCAAAAGCAAAACCGCCCAGCCCAGCCAAGAAGCAAAACCCGCCAGCCGCCCCCCAGCAAATTGCACAAGCAAAACCCGGCAAAACCCCACAAAACCCCACAACACCCGGCAAAACTCCGGACCCAAACCCTATACAATTTCTATAAGCTACAAGTGTTTAGAGTTTACGGTTGCTCCAAGGTTTTATGAAGGTGAGGAAAGGGGTTAAGAAGACTTCTACCAGGGCTTGGTTGAGGGTCCAATCGTCTTATTGGGATCAAGGGTTTAGGAACCTTAGGGTTCCTTTAAAGGGTCTATAAGGGGTACTATAAGGGATCTATAAGGGTACTATAATAATGTAGGAACCTGATTAAGAAACCTTGGGCCTTTATTAGGGTTCCTTATATGAATCCTAATATTTTGGAGTTATAGGGCCAGGGTTTCTGAATCAGGTTCCTACATTAGGGTTTCATTGGGATTTAGGGTTTAGGGTGTAAAGGGTTTTAGAAGCGTTGCGCATGGTTTTCTGGGAGTTTCATAAGGATTCCATGCTTCAAACCCTAGATACTGAAGCCTGAATGGCCTAAACATCTAACCCTGAAGACTTTAAAACCCTAAACACCTGAATCCTCAAAGCTCAAAAACTCAACCCCCCCAACCCCCCGAAGACCCTAGTATGTCATACTAAAGGCTCAACCCTGAGTCCTTAGCCACGAGTTCTGGCTGACGTTAAGCGAAGGAGTCTCGAGATCGAAGATGCTGCTTTAGGGTCGAGGGCCTGGGGCTTCGGGTTGGGATTTGGGGTTTAGGGTTTAGGGCTTGGGGCCTTTGGGGTTTAGGGTTTAGGGCTTAGGGCCTATGGGGTTTAGGGCTTAGGGCCTATGGGGTTTAGGGTTTAGGGTGTAGGGTCGAGGATATGCTGTAACTGTACAGAAGTTTAGGAGCTTAGAGTCTCCAGTTTACTTCCATGCTGCTCTGGGTGGTCGATATAGGGTTTAGGGTTTAGGGATAAGGGCTTAGGGTAGCTATAAGTGGGGTTATAAGTAAGGTAACTATAATTATAACTTAGTTATAACCCATATTAGGGGACTTGTATGATAGGACTTTGCTTGACAATTCGGTTTGAGAAGTTCAACATGCTTGACTGTGCGCAAGCTTGGGTCAGGGTAGCAAGCTGCTTTAATGCGAAGATCAACTCCTTGCCTTGTCTTTGTAATCATCATGCATGTCCTCGGGTCTCGTGTGAATATTATGTCCAAAACTCAGGGAAGCTTACCCCACGCTGTACTGATTGCCTTCCACTTTCCAAAACCGAGCAATGGGGGCGTAGCTAATAAGTAGTATTCGTCTTTTATAGTCCCCTTGTAGCAACTGAGCCCAGTCAATTGCTAAAGGCCTCTTTCAAGTCTTAAACAACAGCCTGGGCTTGCGGCATGTTGGCCACCGGTTGATCCGAAGCTGGAGTCTTCATCATGTCGCTGAGCTTTGAGGTAGGCCTCATTAGCGGCAAGACTGTGTCACTGCAGACACATGGGGAAGAATCCGTAGAATCGCTGCGACTGCGCGCGCAGAAGGCCCTGAGAGCTGGCAAAGGTCGACTCGTGGACTCCAACGGAAGCGTTGTTGATGGAGCAGTGTCTCTGAAGTGGGCCAGGCTTCAGCACGCAGAGCCGCTGGTGTTGCAGGTTCGAAGGGTCGACCTGTACGGTGGAAAGGCGGCCTTTGCTGCGATACTTGGTGATGGCTCCGTCGTGATCTGGGGTGATGCTGGCTGTGGTGATAGCAGTGCTGTGCGAGATCAGCTGAATAATGTGCAGCAGATTCAAGCAACAGAGCGTGCCTTTGCTGCGATCCTCGCTGATGGCTCTGTCGTGACCTGGGGCATTGCTGGTGCCGGTGGTGACAGCAGTGCCGTGCGAGATCAGCTGAAAAATGTGCAGCAGATTCAAGCAACTTCGCATGCCTTTGCCGCGATACTTGGCGATGGCTCCGTAGTGACCTGGGGCGATATTAATTATGGTGGTGACAGGGATGGTGATGGTGTGCAGGATCTGCTGAAGAATGTGCAGCAGTGGGGCCTTTGCTGCGATCCTCGCCGACGGTTCCGTCGTCACCTGGGCCACCTGGGGCTATCCTCCCACGGGCGACAGCAATGGCGTGCGGCATCAGCTGACCAATGTGCAGCAGATACAAGCAACTGAGTACGCCTTTGCTGCGATCCTTAGTGATGGCTCCGTCGTGACCTGGGGCGATGCTGAGTATGGTGGTGACAGCAGTGTTGTGCGAGATCAGCTGAAGAATGTGCAGCAGATTCAAGCAGCTTGGAATGCCTTTGCTGCGATCCTTGCTGATGGCTCCGTCGTGACCTGGGGCGATGCTGAGTATGGTGGTGTCAGCAGTGCTGTGCGAGATCAGCTGAGGAATGTGCAGCAGATTCAAGCAACAGAGCGTGCCTTTGCTGCGATCCTCGCTGATGGNGGCGATGCTGAGTATGGTGGTGTCAGCAGTGCTGTGCGAGATCAGCTGAGGAATGTGCAGCAGATTCAAGCAACAGAGCGTGCCTTTGCTGCGATCCTCGCTGATGGCTCTGTCGTGACTTGGGGCATTGCTGGTGCCGGTGGTGACAGCAGTGCCGTGCGAGATCAGCTGAAGAATGTGCAGCAGATTCAAGCGACTTGCCTGGCCTTTGCTGCGATACTTGGTGATGGCTCTGTCGTGACCTGGGGCGATGCTGAGTATGGTGGTGTCAGCAGTGCTGTGCGAGATCAGCTGAGGAATGTGCAGCAGATTCAAGCAACAGAGCGTGCCTTTGCTGCGATCCTCGCTGATGGNGGCGATGCTGAGTATGGTGGTGTCAGCAGTGCTGTGCGAGATCAGCTGAGGAATGTGCAGCAGATTCAAGCAACAGAGCGTGCCTTTGCTGCGATCCTCGCTGATGGCTCTGTCGTGACCTGGGGCATTGCTGGTGCCGGTGGTGACAGCAGTGCTGTGCGAGATCAGCTGAGCTTCGAGTAGACAACACATTATTCCATACAAGGCCCCCGTAAGCCTTGGAACACGCCGTGTAATATTTTCTAGCAGATAGCATTCAAGCCCCACACGGCCTCTTTGCAACACTACCTGAGCCCATGAAGACGCACAGAAAGCATGTAAGGCCCTGTTACCGTAGGGTCTTGAATAACGCGCAGTGTAGTGCATCATTTCCAGATCCCTGGCAGTCCAAAAAGTACCCAACCTGACTAGATCTGCTCCCAGGTTTGAGTGTACCCAGAGACCCCAGTATCCCTTAATTAAGGAATATTCCTTAAAATTATGGTAAGATCCCCAATATGATGTAAGGAATTGTCCTTAATTGAGGGATATTGGAGTCTCTGGGTAAGCTCTAGCTAAATCTACCCCCAGAGCGTCCAAAACCCCTTACTTAAGGAGTATACCATAAATTACAGTAGGATCCTTATTTTGGTTTAAGGAATATTCCTTAATTACGTAAGGGATTCTGGAAGGTCTGGGTAAGACCTCGAACTTCAATCCTGAGATCCTGCTGTTTGTGCGATTTTCGGGCCCCAAAACTTTTGAACCTCAGCCCTTCAACCCAGACGGGGAGGATCCAAAAAGTAGATCCCTTCATGGGGATTCCTGTAAAGTACCCTTAGTAGTATAGGGCCCCAAATTTACTTTCTGGATCCTCCCGGGGGTCTGGGAAGTTGAAAGTCAGGTGCACTGCCTGCGGTGGGCCTACAAGGGCCGCGCGGTGGCGGACCGGCTGGAGAGAGCCTTGGCTCTAAGAGAGAAAGGCCGATTTATGCTTTGGCGTTTAGGGCCTCGGGGAGAGACCGCTATTTCTAAAGTTTCTTGGAAACGTATGCTACACTATGTGCTATCGCTGTTTTCTAAATTAATGGCACCATGCTATACCTAAAAAGGCTTTTCTTACCTTCTCTAAAGCCCACCATTTTGCAGTTGAAGCTGGGTCGGGGCTTTGCCAGCGCATGGGTAGTAAGCCAGGGCTCCTCTTTAAATCCCGAGAATAGCTCTTCAATCTATATTAAGGCACCCTACACCGACAGGGCCCTAATTTAGAGAGCAACCCCAACTTGTCACTTTGTTTATTGATTTCCTTACAACGGGCCCTAATTTAGAGAACCCAACCCCTCTTCCCCATTTTGAGATTGCCAGGAGGGGAAGCTGCCCCTTCCTTCGCGGCGGAGCCGCGGGAAGTGCCCCTCGCCGCTTCCACTGTCCTTCTTTGCTCTGGTTCTGGGAATTTAAGGTTCCTAACCCAAAGCCCAAACCTAAAACACCGAACTCTCCCTAAACCCTTGGCACCCGGATAGAGTGATCGCAATGACTACTTAAAGGATCATGGGACTTAGTAAGTAGGTTATAATTAGGGTTATACGCCCCATAAGTGGGCTTATACTAAGTATAACCTACTTATAACTTTACTTACTAAGTCCCATGAGCCTTTCAGTAGATGAATAACAACAAGAGAAACCTGCCACGTCACAGGCGAGCAGAGCCTGCCGAAGATGAGACACCTGCCGAAGGTTTTGGGACTTGTTCCAGCTGCAGCTTGTCTTCAGGGAGTGATGGTGCTTCACCCAGAGACTCCGAAACTAAACCCTAAACCCCTCAGTGAAGAAGGAATGTAATTGAAGTATGGGGAGATCCTTGCTGGTATTTCCCAGACTTCTGGGAGGTTCCCAAAAGTAGATCCCTTCATGGGGGGTCCCAAAAAAGTACCCATAAGTAGTAGAGGGTACCAAATTGGGGGATCTACTTTTTAGATCCCGCCCCTCCAAAGTCTGGGTTCATGTATATTAAACCCTAAACCCTCAACTCTAAACGGGCACATTCAGGTCCCCTTTTTCGATCCCAAATATGGTGCGGCACTCTGATAGAAAAGGAACCTAAAGGGGACCCCAATATAGAGAGCTGCCCATCTTCACTCCTTGAATCACAGGGACCCTTAGCGGGTAGGGGACTATACTTCCTTAAACAGGCCTTATTAGGTCCTTATTATGGGCATAAAGGCCCTCTGCCCCCCTCCCCCTACCCCCTAAAGGTCCCTATGATTCAAGGAGTGAAGATGGCTAATTCTCTATATCAGGATCCCTTTTGGGTTCCTTTTCTTTCTACAAAGGGTCCCTATGATTGAAAAAGTTTGGGTTCCTATTATAATTATCGTAGAATATACCCCAAAACCCTATTCTAATAGTGCTAATTATTAAGGCCCCTATATTAGAGAACTACCCATCTTCACTCCTTGAAGAAATTTGGGAGTCGCTGGGCCATGCCCCGAGGATCTAGCACCTCGGCTCCTCGAGTTCTAGGCTACTGTAAGGGCCTTAACGGCTTAGGGTTTAGGCTCTGGGAGGGGATGGCTGTGCGTGTGTCTAGGGTTTAGGGCTTAGGGTTTAGGGTTTAGGGCTTAGGGTTTAGGGTTTAGGGTTTGGGGCTTTGGGTTTAGAGCTTAGGGTTTAGGGTTTAGGGTTTAGAGCTTAGGGTTTAGGGCTTAGGGTTTAGGGTTTAGTATTTAGGGTTTAGCGGGCATAGGGTTAATAATTAGAATAGGGATTTTTGGGGCTTCCTTCTAAGGGTTCCTTTAAAAGAGTTCCTTTGAAGGGATCTGTAAGGGTTCTATGCGAAAGGGGCCTCCATAATTAGAGTAGGGATGTTTGGGGGGATCCTTATTATGACTATAGTATAATTTAATGTACTTCCCAAACCCCATTCTAACTATTGAGCCCCCTACGTTACAAGAAGTTACGGGACTGAAATCAAACCTTTAGTAGTCTAAGATGCTGCAGCACCGTCTCCATAGCTAAAGTCTTTTCATAGTTTAGAAGAGCGTTTCTTCAGAAGATTGCGCGTGGAACATGTAGATTTAGGAGACCCTAAACCCTAAACCCCAAAACCCTAAACCCTAAACCCTAAAACCCTAAACCCTTAACCCTACACCCTGAGATTCTGTCGGGAACCGGCAGGATGATGTATACTGTATACTATAGGGGCCTAAATCATGACTAGGTTCCTGAGTAGTACCCTTTTGCCCTTTTTGGTTTAGGGTCCCCTTATTGAAACTGAACATTAGGAAAAAGGGTACCCTTATTATATAAAGGGGTTACTCAGGAACCTAGATGACCTATACTATGGTGCGGGTTCCTTATAATACATTATAGTATAATGTACCCCAAGACCATACTCTAGTTATTAAAGCCCCTACATTACCTCAAGGCAGAGATCAAGAACTTGGGCTCACACTGCTGCAAATGTGGTCTCTGATTTTCGGATTGAGTACGGACCTTGATTGATTTCACCGGAGTTTCAGAACATCAAGAGCCCTGCTATCTGCTATTGGGATCTTTTTTTCAAGAACTACTACAAATAACCATGTACCATGATGGCAAGGAGTGTTATGGACATTTGAGGGCCTCAGCACAAAAATTGCTTGTTTCGGTTATAGGAGCCGACGGGAGCCACTGCACGACCATGGTGCTGAGGCAGGCAAATCATGACCAGAAACCCAAAAGTGCACAAGAAGAAGGACTGCCCCATGCGAAAGGCCTGTCCTTGGCAGCCTTGCCAGGGGTTTAACGTGAAGCTGCGAGTTCTTTTCGGATTCTGGGTTTCTGGGATTCGAGGGTCAGGTACTGTAACCCTAAACCCTAAACTCCACCGTATTTACATGGGTGGTTGTCAAAATTATGGTCCCGTTTTGGGTCCCTATTATAATACGGCACCTATTATTTCGGGTACCCAAAAAGTACCATAATTTTGACAACTACCCACATACCAAGAATGGAAGCACGAGAACTATGTTGCGCAACTGCTGGGTTTAGAGTTTGGGGTCGGTGGCCTGAGCCCCTGAGTAAGAACAGTTGCTTCCCAGAGACTCCAATATTTCTTAATTAAGGGAATATCCCTTGAATGATCATAGGATCCCTAATATGATTTAAGGGATACTCCTTAATTAAGGGAATATACCTTAAATGATAGTAGGATCCCTAATATGATTTAAGGGATACTCCTTAATTAAGGAATATTGGAGTCTCTGGGTTGATTCTTGGAAGTGTCGTCGCACCCCCGAAAAGGATGTCCAGCACTTCTAAAAGCCTGCCGGACCGTCTTGCAGTTGCCTCCACTTCAAGTATCATGAGAATTAGTAGGTTATAACTGGGGTTATAAGTCCCCTAAACGGGGTTATCCTAATTCTAATCTACTATAACCTACTTATAACCTTACTTATTTGGTCCCATGAGCCTTTAAGCATGTAAGCCCCCCTCCCTCCCCCAATGTTAGCACGGAGTCGTAGGTCGCAAGAAGCTTTCCGAGGCTCCTTCCCTTCAATGATTTGAAGGACCAAGTTACCCTCTAAAGTCGCTTTAGGGTTTAGGGTTTAGCATATGGGAGTTTCCGAATATTAGTGGTACCTTAGTTTGGGATCCTTATAATAGGATCCTACCAATTCTGGTACTATATTGGGGTCCCCCATTTTCGGAAACTCCCATACAGTATGAATCCCTATATGGTGTGGGACCCTTGAACCCTTCTAGGGTTCATTTAGTCCTCAAGGGAGGGTTCAGGATTTCGGGGTTGAGCGTTTCCATTCCTGGAGCTTTCTGTGCTGGCCTGGCTTTTCGCAGTAGTTGATTTGCTTGCTTTTTCTGAGTGCGTCCTAGACCCCTAGACTCATAGACTCGAGAAGCTCTTCAGGAAGTGGGTGCATCGAAATTACAGCTAGAGGGCCGGATAACCTGGTTGGGGTACTTGAAGTATGTCCATGCGCTGCGTCCCCCGTCTTATCAGAGCCAGCAGATGGTGGCACATCTGCGCGCCAGCAAAGCATGGAAGGTAGCAAATTTGACATGTTCGACTCTGACCAGTGCGCCCATACATGGTTGAGGACCTGTGGGAACTCTCACGCACTAAATGAACCACAATTACGGTTGTGAGCTGTCGGCCAGCCCAAACTCTATAGCTAGGTCCCTTTTTATAATCGGGTCCCTTTATTGAAACCGAATACTCGGAAAATGGGTACCCTTATTATACAGGGGGTACTCAGGAACCTAGGTCCTAAACCTTGGCTTGACCCGACAAACCCTTCAAGCATAAACCCCAAACCCTGCACTCCACAAGCCTTAAAGGCTCATGGGACTTAGTAAGTATATAAGGTTCTACGTAGGTTAAAATTAGGATAAAGCCACTTAGCGGACTTATACCCCCAATTATAACCTACTTACTAAGTCCCGTGATCTTTTAAGTATACAGCCTAAACCAAAAACCCCAAACCCTATACCCTAAACCCTAAACCCAAACCCCAAACCCTATACCCTAAACCCCTAAAGCCATAAACTCTATACCCCTAGACCCTTAAACCCGAAACACCTAAACCCCCCTAAACCATAAACCCTATACCCTAAACCCGAAACCCTACCTTAACCCCAAACAACCTACCTTTTTAAGGAAAAGGAATCATATTAGGGAACCCTAAAAATAGGGTCCAGGTATCCCCTAAACCCGAAACCCCTAAAGCCCCAAACCCCTAAACCCTAAACCCTATAGAGCCCTTAAAGGAACCCTTAAACGAAACCTTTAAGGAACCTTCAAAGGAAACCCTTAAAGGAACCCCTAAAGCCGAAACCAAAAACCCCAAATCCCTAGCCATATACCCTATACCCTAAGCCCGAAAAAAGGCTACAGCACCTTAAAAAACCCGAAACAGGTGAAGTGCCCGCATTGTAACTTCCAATGCGCAGCGCAGAACTTGGAGGCCCATGAGCGACACTTGTCAAGCATGGGGGGTTGAGGGTGTAGGGATTCCTTGAAGGGTTCCTTGAAGGGATCCTTTAAGGGATCTATAGGGTTTAGGGTTTGGGGATTGTAGGGTTCAGGGATTGTAGGGTTCAGGGATTGTAGGGTTTAGGGGTTGTAGGGTTTAGGGTTTAGGGTTTGGGCTTGGGGTTTGGGGGAGGGTTTGGGGTTGAGAGTGTAGGCCTTCGTGTTTGTTCCGGAAGGTTCTTATCTCAGCAAATTTACCCCAAATTCCTGTTCAAATAATTGAGGCCCTCGATAATGGTGTTGAGCTTCAAGGGGTCCTCATTGGGTGGTTGTCAAAATTAGGGTCCCTTTTTGGGTCCCTATTATAGTACGGCACCTATTATTTAGGGTACCCAAAAAGGGACCCTAATTTTGACAACCACCCTCATCGTGCCCGGCCGGCAGGCGCAGGATGAAACATCCGAACTCTGATGAAGGATTGGGAGTTTAGGGGCGTGGAATTTGGGCTTTGCCTTGTCTTAGATCCCCAATACCTAACCTTTAAACTTTTGGCATTCTTATAGTTTAGTAGGAATCGGAAAAGTTTAACCTTTTATATTGGGTTAGTAAGTTTTCGGATAGCAGTATCTGAAGCCCTCCGGCTTGAACTCAGAAAGTTGAATCTAATTTCCACTTTCCGACAGAATGTCACAAGAAAGTGAAACAAGGCTTCAGTCTGGGGTTTAGGGGCCGACATCCTCCCGAGTCTTCTGGAAACTGCTACTGCAGGGAGAATGCTCAAAATAGTACTTCTGTAACTGCTGAGTCTGCACGTGGTGGCCGTTTCTACTTTTACCTCGCCTTCCCTCCCCCGTAAATAAGCATTCATGAAGCAAGAACCCAAGGTGACGACTGCGAGAACGTAGATTCCCAGCTGCACACCAAGCGCCCTCTCGTCCTGCACAGTCACAAGACTTAAAGGGTCAAGGGAGTCAGTTTTTTTTGATCGGGGTTATAAGACCCTCCAGTAAGGTCATCCTACTATTTGGTATAAGTGACTTATAACCTACTGACAATGTTCCCTGAGCCTTTAGGTCCGCCCTTGCTGTTGAGATCCCTGGACATGCAACTTTATTGTACTCAGCATTTGTTCTTTACAGGCTCGAAACCCTGAAGCGTCAAACTCGAAACTCGAAGCGGCGATCCAAGTTGAGGGGTCACGGCCTTCGCCAGAAAGCACTTTTGCAGGTTGTGGGGCTGGTTGACCTTGATACCCATATTGTCAAGAAGAAGACGGCACCAGCAATATGTGAGTTTGGTTTGCTGAGTGACATAGGGAGCATGAAACCTTGTAATACCACCGTTCCGCGAACATCCATCGAAACAATGCTGGACTGCACTCCCAAAGCCTACTCGAAGCCTTATGTGGAAGGTTGAAGCCGACGGAGCATGCACGAGGCAAGGTGATATAGAATAGTTACTAGTAGTATCCCCTCATAGTCCCTGTAGAAATCCACTGCAATATCCCGACGCTCTACTCCGCTTATTTGTTAAGGCACTTACAATCTCAAACCCTTCAGAACCATTGTGACCCCCCTATAACCCTAAAACACAAGTGTCTAGTTATAAAGGCTCCTCAAAACCCAAACCCTAAACCCTGAACCCGAGACCCTAAACCCTAAACCCTGAACCCTAAACCCTAAACCCAAAAGCCTACCCCAAGCCTTAAGCCGTGTATTGCGAAGATGAAGGCTCAGTTTAATAGTAATAATGGTAATGTTAGTAGTAATGTAAATGATAGTATTAATGGTAATAATATTTTAGAGTAATCATAGCAATCATAGTAATAATCGACATTCTGCCGAGCCAGCCCCCAAACCTTTACAAAGCTGCAAGGTCAGAGAGTTTGGGGTTGGGGTTTAGGGCTTGAGTGTCGGGTTTGGGGTTTCGGGCTTGGGTTCGGGGCCCGGGGTTACCATGGCCACGAAAAACTGTTTGTTAGGCCTCGCATCACGCGCAGAATTTTCACCATCATATTCCGCACAGACCCAATGCATAACTGGACGCCATGCTTGGCGCCAGTCAGGGTAGGTACAGCTGTGATTGTGGTCGCAGGCATTAGGCTTGGACGCGATAACCCTAAACCCTAAACCTTGCAGCACCAAGGAGGAGAAATGCGATTGCTGCCAGGAGATGGCAGCTCGGCAAAACCCTAAAGCCCTAAACCCCTAAACCTCTAAACCCCAAAACCCTAAACCCTAAACCCCTAAACCCCTAAACCCCTAAACCCTAAACTCCTAAACCCCTAAACCCCTAAACCCTAAACCGTGCGACTTTCGTGGGCAGCAGCGAGAAATTATAATTAATTCAGGCTTGTCTGCTTACGGAGGATCCATGGTTTTTATAATAGAAGCATGAAGAATTGCAACTCCTGTTCCTTTTCCCCCAAAACCCTACTCTAGTTAGCAAGGCTTGTACCCTATACTCCCTTTTAACTAAGCCCTTGGCTTGGATCGAATATCACCGCCTTGCACCCGAAGATCTTGTACCCAGGTTTCTCTCTTTCGGAGGATGGTGCACTTAAAGGCTCATGGGACTTAGTAAGCAAGGTTATAAGTAGGTTATCAGTAGGATAACCCTGCTTGGGGGACTTGTAACCCCAATTATAACCTACTTACTAAATCCCATGATTCTCTTACCCTCAAACCCCACTGTAACTTCTCAATGCGAAACATCGCTAAGTTCTACAACCCTGAATCTAAAACTTACAGCCTACATCCCTAATCCACCCGAATCCTAAAACCCTGCCAGGCCTGAGGGCGTCAATGTTGGGGTTGAGGGTAGTTTTGGGTCGAGGGTCTGGTCTTTGGGGTTTTCGGGGATTTGTTCCAAGGGCCTTGACAAATAAAATGGGGTTTTGGGGTATAGAAACAGTGTTCTGATATTACATGGACTGTAGGAAGCGAATACTAGTCATACCGTTTGACCTACATGAAAAGAACTGTGCAACACCGTTCTAATCATTGAGGGCCCTGCAGCCTAAACTCTTCCGAACGTTTTGCTCGAAACTTGGATTTCCCGTCACGGCCTTTGGGCCCTTCAGCGTAACGCAGAAACCCAGAACCTCAAACCAACAAACCCTCAACCCTACACCCTAAACCTTAAACCTCAAAGCCCATAACCTAAATCCCACGTCTTAAACCCTAAACCTCAAACCCTAACCGAACCCTCAGGCCCCGAATCTGCTCCCGAATGTACTCGCAGGTACGGAGAGGAGACAAGGGGGCACATCTGCAAACCTTTTGCACCATGGGTGGCATCCAAGAAACTTGTTTGGGTTCTAGGTTCCTAAGTAGTACCCTTTTGCCTCTCTTTGGTTTAGTGTCCCACTATACATTAACTGTAATAAGGAATCCCCCCCAAAATAGTATTAGTAATTTTCTAGGCCCCTCTTATACGCATTTCCGAGCTCGGGAGTTTTGCTCCTTTACCGGAACCGTCGACAACCCTACAGATTTCCGGTTTGCTGGATCTCAGGTCTATCGTGAACACTTCTGTGCTTTGTAGGAAAGAAAAAAAGAACTCAGAAACAGGAGAAGTAGCAGCAGCTTCTTGCACTCATCAAGGTTTAGGGTTTCAGGTTTAGGGGTTAGGGTTCAGGGTTGGGCGTCCTAGTAGTCATCGAGTAGGTGACCTTTTACCTTCGCGGGGTAGAATTGTTGGGGTTAGGGACCCAAAAGGACTTAAAGCATAAGCATTTCACAGCGCTATCCCTACCTCATTGTGCTTCATTGTAGGGTCGGGCGGTTTATATGGGATATCCCTATCCTGGTTTTGCTTATGCGCCGGCCGGGGGCCCGGATAGCCCCCACATCCCAAAGAAGGTGAGCCCAGCGAAGCTGCACCCTAGACCCAGAGAGCCTAATATCCCTTTATTAAGGAATAGAGCTTAGATCCTAATGTGAAGCCCCTTGTATTTAAGGTTTATTCCAGAATTAACGGGGCGAAACCCTAAACCTTAAATAAACCGTCAAGACGAGGCAAAGAGGCCCGTGTGGCCTGCGAGAACATGAGCTGCACCTGGACTGGTCTGAGACGACACGCCAGAGAGCATGACACTTGGCTGCTTCGGTTCTGTAGGGCTCTATAGGTTTTATGAGATAAGGGTTCGGCAAGCTTCTCGTGCGCTTCAGGATTTAGGTGGATTTGGGGTTTTGGGTGGCAGTTCTTGCTGTAGTTCTAGATCGGAGTCGCTCTTGTTTACTGGGGTAGTTGTCAAAATTATGGCCCCATTTTTGGGTACCCTAAATATTAGGTGCCGTACTATAATAAGGACCTAAAAAGGGACCATAATTTTGACAACCACCCACTTGTCTGTGACTCTGTGGGGTGATCGGGTTGGGATTCGTAGATCATCTCGGTGCTTCCTTCTGCTAATGTAGGAACCTTAGTAGGGTTCCTTTAAAGGGGTCTATAAGGGTTACTATAAGGGATCTATACGGGTACTAAACAATGTAGGAACCTGATCAAGAAACCCTGGGTCTGTATTAGCGTTCCTTACATGAATCCTAATATATATTGGGTGTTATAGGCCCAGGGTTTCTTAATCAGGTTCCTACATTAAACCCTAAGCCCTAAACCCCAGATCCTAAACCCTAAATGGAATCGACACGTTGAGAACAGCCTTTCTGTGAGAATCTTTCTAATGTTCCGGATCTGCTGGCCATGGAGCTGCATGGCAGGCCTCCCTGAACTCTAAACCCTAAACCCTAAACCCTTAAACCCTAAACCCTTAAACCCTAAACCCTTAAACCTTAAACCCTTGAAACCTGAGCCCTAAACCCTAAGCCCTAAATCCTAAGCCCTTGAAGCCCAAACCCTTAAAGCCTAAGCCCTTCAAGCGGTACCTTCAAGTCTTATCTCAGAAGCTCGCGCTGCGAAGGACTCGCCTAAACACCATCCACATTCGAGGCCTCTCAACGAGAAAAGAGTTCGGGCGCAGGCTCCGTATTGGTCAGCCATGGTCTCTAATGCTTCGAAACTCATAGCAACGCGGTCTCCCGCCTTCTTCTTCGCATCCATGAGAGCTGTGACGAGAAAGGCAGCCATGGTGATTGTGGTGACTGTTGTTTCGGTGAACTCGATTGCCACTTGCTGTTGAGTGTTTTGTGTTGCGATCATCATTGCTAGTTAGTCGTCTTTGTAGTTGTGTCATTGTGAACGCCGAAGCTTCTGATGGTCTAAACCTTGCCCGAAACCCTAAACCCCAATTCTGTGTGCTCTATGCCTGGCATCACAGTCGCAAATCCCATGCCATGAGCCCCGAAACCTCTGAAGTCCAATAGTGCCCGAAGACTGAGGCCGCGAGGTGCCCATACACTCTGCACGTCTGCACCCACTGCCTGGAGGACGTTTCGCAGTATTCTAGATGTAGTTGAAGGTTGGAGATTTCAATAACTCATAGGGACATGGTAGGGGACTATACTTCCTTAAATAGGCCTTATTAGGTCCTTATTACGGCCCCCTACCCCCCTAACAGTCCCTATCAATCTGGGTTGAAGGTTGTGGAGATTTCATTAACGGCTCAGAGACCCCAGAGGCTCCAACATCCTTTAATTAAGGAATAGTCCTTACATCATACTGTTGATGGACAAAATCCTGCATGACCCTAAGGACCCTAAACTATGGGAATTATGGTATATTCCTTATAATGGGTAATGCAGGATTTTGTCCATCAACCGTATTAGGGATCCTACGATCATCTAAGGTATATTCCTTAATGAAGGGGTATTGGAGTCTCAGAGACTCCAAGGCGGCATCATCTTTGGTTTAGCGCTCATAGCTCACATCATAGGGACCCTTATAAGGGGGTAGGGGGCCTTAATACCTATGATAAGGAGATAATTAGGCTTATTCAAGGAAGTATAGTCCCCTACTCAAGGGCCGGAGCTAGAACTTGGTTGACTTCCGAAAGTGACCAGGTTGCTACCATGCCCTCAAACCGTTACACGGCTTGTTTTGGAGGCTTCGGGGTTCCGGGCTCTAAGATTTAGAATTTGGTGCCAGAGCAGTTCTGGTGACTCTGACTGGGTTCTTTGTTACGGAGGAGTTGGCCGGGGCGCATGCTGCGGATACTTATAGGACTCTTGCAGAACCCGTATATGGTCCTTATAGCTTCCCTTTAAAAGCACGCTTATCCAAACCCCAATAGAAACCCTTCTACGGAACCCTTAAACTAGTGCAGCAAAGCAAGTGGGAGGATGCAGATTCAAGTTCTCATCTGCCCTGGTGCCAGCCCCCGAACAGACCGAATGGAGATGTCAATCTTGGGAGCCTAAACCCTCAACCCTTAAACCCTAAACCCTGAACCTTGTAGAGCCTCACCTCGCAGAACTACTTCACCCGAAGCGCGTACCCGAAAGCATCGAACTCAGCACACTAACAAGAAACCGAACTCAAAAGGCCACGATAGCCGTGATTATATGGTCCAAAGCCCTGTAAGCCCTGGCGGCTGCATGAATCGCAAAAGTTTAGGGGTTTAGGGTTTAGGGTTTAGGGTTTAGGGCTCCAAAAGCCCCCAACATGTTGGCATGATCGCAGGAGATGAAGCAGATGGATGTGGCAAGCCACCAGTGCACCCCTGTGTGCCGGCTCAAGGGGCTTGTGGTTCAGGGACAGTTGCATCTCGCAATCCGAGCTGTACCTGAGATAGAATCATGGACATCTTGACTAGGTTCCTGAGTAGTACCCTTTTGCCCTTTTTGGTTCAGGGTCCCCTTTATAAAGGGGCCACTCAGAATCCTAGTGACTCTACAACTCGCAAACCGAGGAAGTTTTGTTTGTCGTACTGGCAATGGTAGGGGCAGCAGCAGCAGCAGAAGCAGTGGCACTCGTCGTCCTCACGAGAAGGAGTACTGTGGTCAACGGCGTGCGGCCTGATCTCACGAGAGGTTCTTTCAATGTTGCCTGTGTCAGCCTTCTCGTCTTTTCCGTGCCACCACCACAAAAGTGCAACACCTTGTTTCAACATAGCGTCATCCCGGTCCTGCAAGAAAGGCCACTGACGAATATCTCGATGTCACGTTTATGATTCAGGGATTGACGATGCAGGGTTTTGGATTCTAGGTGCACTTCACCCTCAAAAGCAATGTACATGGTGCCAGATATCGTTTGCATTGAGCTTGTCGCGTCCGGTAGCGCTCTAGACCCCCGCCTGGCGCCCTTGGCCTGGAACATGCCGAAGCACCCTCAGCAACTTGAGGCTAACCCCAACTGCCCCAATGGCATGACAGACTGTAGTTTAGGGTTTATGTCGTTCAAAGTTTCGGGGAGTGAGTTTCGGAATATCACCTGTAGAACGCGCAAACAACCCTCCCGCACGAGCCCACAACCCATGGCGTACAAGGCGGAAGTTGACAGACGTGATTGCAGACCCTGAAACCCAAACCCTCAGGTCTGCATTGTAGACCCCTGAAACCCAAGCCCTCAGGTCTGCGAGAATGAGACGTGCAGCGTCTGCATGGAGACTTTCCGGAAGAAGCCGCCCTCCATTCTCATGAAGGGTTCAAGGCGCTCGGGGGGTTTGCGGGTTTAGGGTATAGTTTTATCAGGGTACAGAGTGTAGGGTTTAGGGTTTAGGGTATAGTTTTATCAGGGTACAGAGTGTGGGGTTTAGGGTTTAGGTTTAGGATATGGGATTGGGTTTGGAGTTTAGGTGTCGTGTGTGGGGTTTGGCTGCTCGTCGGCCGAGATTTTGTTGATGAGAGGCCGGAGCACGAGCCTGCATGTTTGTGAGATTGACGGTGCCCCCTAGTTATGCAAGCCTTGAGTACTAAAGCTTAAAACACTGAGCTTTGAAGACCTTAAAAGCACAGAATAGTAATGCACAAACTCGAAAACCCTGACCCCTCAAAAGCCTTCAAAAACCAAAAACACAAAGCGACTACATACTAAAGCCTAAAGCCAGAGCCCCCAGGACTAGGTTATCGTCGGGTTGAAGGTTGGTAGGGCTTGATGCTGAGCTCAGACATCTGTACATCAGAAACGCGGGTTTGGTGTTTAGGTATGTTGGAGCTGTACTGAAGTTTAGGAGTCAGGGTTTAGGTTTGTCCTGCCTGAACAAATTCATGGAGTGTTCTGCTTATTCTTCCAAGCCTTGCAATGCTGCTCTAGATGCTCGACAGGCTTGAGCTTGATAGTCCGATTTGGGAAGTGCAACATGCTTCACCGTGCTCTGGGCGAGTTTGGTTCAGCATAGCAAGCTGATTGGATGTGAAGATCAAATACTTGCTAGTTCTTTGTAATGCTACTGAATGTCCTCGGGTCTCATGTGAATGCGTCCAAAGCCCACGGAAGCTTGATCCCGACACTGTACTGATTGCCCTTTTTGTCACCTTGTGCTATGCAAGATCCGAGCGCACTGAATCCGCATACGACACTTAGATCCCCCTTAGCTGTAACTATATATTGTAACTGGTCAAGAAGTCGTATTCTAAGAGCTCTTAAGGCCCCTGTACCTTTCAAACACAGCCCCGGCTTCGGCATGCTGGCCATCGATTGACCCGAAGCTGATCTCTTCATCATGTCACTGACCCTTGAGGTAAGCCTCATAAGTGGCAAGACTTTTTCGCTGCAGACACACGGGGACGAATCCGTGGAATCACTGAGAGTGCGTGCACAGAGAGCCCTGGGGGTTGGCAACGGCCGACTCTTGACCTCCGCTGGAAGCGTTCTTGATGGAGGAGTACCGATAAAGAAGGCCAGGCTACAGCCGGCGAAGCCGCTTACGTATCATGTTCGAAGGGTCGATGTATGCGGCGGAGAGTCGGCCTTTGCGGCGATCCTGGGAGATGGATCCGTGGTGACCTGGGGCCGTGCTGACAGCAGTGCTGTGCGAGGGCAGCTGAAGAATGTGCAGCAGATTCATGCAAGTGAGCAGGTATTTGCTGCGATCCTTGGCGATGGCTCCGTCGTGACATGGGGCTCGAGTAGGGCCGGTGGTGACAGCAGTTCTGTGCAAGATCAGCTGAAAGATGTCCAGCAGATTAAAGCAACTTCGGCAGCCTTTGCTGCGATCCTGAGGGATGGCTCTGTCTTTCCTTGGGGCTTCGAACGCTACGGTGGTGACAGCAGTGCTGCGCGAGATCAGCTGAAGAATGTGCAGCAGATTCAAGCCACGCAGCATGCCTTTGCTGCGATCCTTGCTGATGGCTCCGTCGTGACCTGGGGCAGTGCTCGTTCTGGTGGTGACAGCAGTGCTGTGCAAGATCAGCTTCAGAATGTGCAGCAGATTCAATCAACTTCGATGGCCTTTGCTGCGATCCTGGGGGATGGCTCTGTCGTGACCTGGGGCATTGCTGGTGCCGGTGGTGACAGCAGTGCTGTTCGAGATCAGCTGAAGAATGTGCAGCAGATTCGTCGAAGTTGGCCTTTGCTGCGATCCTGGGGATGGCTCTGTCGGTACTTGGGGGGAATCTGACTTCGGTGGTGACAGCAATGAAGTGCGAGATCAGCTGAAAAATGTCCAGCAGATTGAAGCAACTTCGGCAGCCTTTGCCGCGATCCTGTGGGATGGCTCGGTTGTGACGTGGGGCGATGCTGGCTCCGGTGGTGACAGCAGTGCTGTGCTAGGTCAGCTGAACAATGTGCAGCAGATTCAGGGAACGTCACAAGCCTTTGCTGCGATCTTGGGGGATGGCACCGTGGTGACCTGGGGCCGTGCTGACTGCGGTGGTGACAGCAGTGCTGTGCGAGATCAGCTGAAGACTGTGCAGCGGATTCAAGCAACTTCACACGCGTTTGCTGCGATCCTTGGCGATGGCTCCGTCGTGACATGGGGCTCGAGTAGGGCCGGTGGTGACAGAAGTGCTGTGCGAGATCAGCTGAGCTTTCAGACGGTCGCGTTACCTCTCATCACCCGTACGCCTGGGGGCGAATGAAACCAACATGGTTTTTCGAGGCATTCTTGAAATTGGTTGGCACTGTTGGTGGACCTACCCTTCTGAGCATACTGTTTCAACGTGGCGATGTCACTCACGAGTAAACAAAAATCTTGTAATCATACAAGACCCCCTGAGCCTTCGAACACTCTTTGCAACTTTCTGACTACAACTTAGTAGCTGAGTGGATAGACTTTACACTTTTTGGGATAATATCACCCACTATAAAACTAAAAGTGTACACTTTTTGGGGCTTATGAACTCAGCAACTAAGACAAGGAGCTAAGCCTTAACCCCTAAAGCCTTCACAGAGGGCTCCGAGGGTTCCCTCACAAACGAAGTCCCTAAACCCAAAACCACCCAATTCCTAAACCCTAATCCCTAAACCCGTAGCCCTATCTTAGGGGCCTAAATAATTACTGATACTATTTTGGGGGTTCCTGATTATAACTATAGTATAATGGGCCCTAATCCCCAAACCCGTAGCCCTAAACCCTAAACCCAACCCGGAGGGTGGGCTCGCCACACAAACGAGGTCAGGGTCAATTCAGGGTGAAGTCTTCGAAGCTTAGCATGAGGGCCTCATTAGCTAGGGCTCAGGGCTTAGATAGCTGGAGTTGGGGTTTTGTTTTTTGGGTTTGGGGTTCAGTGTTTAGGGTTGCGCGTTTAGGGTTTAGGGATCCCGTTTACCGAGCTTCTTGCCAAAAGACAAACTCCTGCGTGTCTTTTTTTGTAAGGGCCCCGTTGTTCAGGATCTCGGCTGCCACGACAGAGGTTGCGGGCACTGTCGCATTTAATCGATATTTGGATCCTCTGGGTCAGAGATAGCTTTGGAGCCGTCGCGGACCGAGTAATAAATGTCCCTGTATAGGTTTCATATTATAAGTATTCCGTGACAAACCCCCAACCCTGCCGAAGCTTCTGAGGCCCCCCCACATTAATCTATCACAGGGCCCGAAGTAGGGGGTTCTAGGGATCCTTAAGAGTCTATATAGGGTATATAGTAGGCACCGTAGGTATTTAGGGATCCCAGGGTTAAGGGCCCATACTAGGGGCCCATGGTTTCAACCGTTGACGAAGCCGGAAGTTAAACGCACCACAGGAGGGCGTGCAACTGCAGCTGCCAGGTCTGCATGTCCTGCGCCACCCGTCTTAGACTGGCAAAGCTTCTGGAGTTTCAGTTTACCTTTAGGGTCTGATATACCCCAAAACCTTCTTGAAAGTATTAAGGTCCCTCTCTTGATTCGTTAACTTGTTGTGTTTGGGTTTAGGGTTAGGGATCCTACATCACAGCAGTGTTTTGCCTGAGAATCGGCACTCCCCTCTCCGTGTCCGATACTTCCGAACAGCTGCAAGGGCACAAGGCCACGAAAGTTCTCGCTGCTTAAAGGCTCATGGGACTTAGTAAGTAAGGTTATAAGCAGGGGACTTATAACCACCAATTATAACCTACTTACTAAGTCCCATGATCCTTTAAGTACGATGTTAGAGTATGGGATCCTCGGTCCCCAGTATCTTTTGATCTAGTCCGGGATAGCATGGGTCCTCTGTAGGAGACCTCCTAAGGAAGAGATTTCGGAGCTTCCCTGCCTTCCTTTTCTGAGGCTGCAAATTGGCAGAAGAAAGAGAACCAAGAGACAGGCCCTTTGTCTTATTGGCTGTAAACTCAGCTTTTCAACTTTGGGGGTTCTTATAAGGTAGTCGATTCTGAAAGTTTCAACTTTTATTCCCTTGGGTTTTGGGCCAGTGAGTTGTGATGCATAGCGCGGGAGGTCGTAGAGTTCAGAGAGAGAGGGTCCTAGGCTGCACTTAACACGGCCGCAGGTTTCAGAAAGAAACACTTCTGTAAGTGCAAGAATACTCAGCAATATCTTTCAACCCCCAACTCAAACTCAAACCTGATCAAATTATTTTCGCTGCTATGTTTATCTGGTTGGAGCGGAGGTCGTGCGGATTGGGGGGGGGGGGGTGTGGCTGGCAGATATCTGCTTCTTGGGTGTGGAGTTAGGGTTTAGGTTTTCCTGTTGGGTAAGCGCCCGCGACTAGGGTGGGCATGAGTGTAATTAGAAGCCTGATGATTCGGCTTGAGAGCCTCCGCCCAAGAGCTCCAAGTTTCGGGTTTTGTTCACGTGAATACAAGCGGGACCTTCTGGGGTCCCTGTCTGCCTGTCGATGCTTCGAAGAGGGCTTTGGGTTAAGGTTAAGGTCTTCGCCAGAGCCCCGGGCTGTCCGGAAGCGGGTTGGGTTTAGGGTTTTTGAGGCTTATGGTTTTCGAGACTTGGTTTCTGGTTTTTGGGGGTTTAGGGCCTAAGGTTCTCGTATTCAGATGCAAATAGAAATCGGACACAAGTGCAGGGCATAGTAAATCTGTGGAAGCTTCACCGCCTTTGCCGTCCATTTCTTAGTGCTTCTCCTGCTGCGCACACTTATACTGCTGGGATCTCGTAATGGGTTCTGAGCCAAAGTAGACTGCAGATAAGGTGATAAAGCTCAAACTAAATCCAAGCTTGCAGCCGCCACTGTTCATCCTTATCCTTCAAGGTATGTTTCGGTCGAGTTGGAAACCCCCGCAGTATCGCAATCCTGCACTATAAACAGCTGAAGCTCTGCCCCTGCAACCTGACCTTGTTTCTACTGCTGCAGCCCTAGACCTGAAAATCCTGAACCCTAAAACCCCTGAGCTCCACACCTTTGAAAGGCAATCCGACATGCCCCGGGTGCAGAGCAGAATTTGATGGCATCACAGCACTGCCAGCGACCCTGCTTGTGCCTCCTGGCGCGGAAATCGTTCAAAGACCCTATATCCCTCTATTCAGCAGTATACTTTAACCGATAACCCCAAGCCCCAAACCCCTAAACTTTATTATTATGCAGGGGGTCCTTAAGATGATGGGCAATCTTTATACTTGGCCAAGGTTAGGCTATGTGTTTGGCTTTTTGCATTTTGGTTTTCCTAATGCTTGAAACAGGAGCCCCCTTGCAAAGTAGGGACCTTTCTGAACATGTAAGAGACTTGACGCTAAAGCCTATAAACCCTGAACCCCAAAGCCCGTAAACCCGAGACCCTTCACCAAACACCCCAAAGCCCTCAGGGACACTTAGTTGAGGGTGGTAGAGACTCGGACGAACGGTTCGTTCGCCAACCCGGCCCCCCCTGTCCTGACCTCTGCATTTTTTACCAAGCCCACTTCAACATAACACCGTTAACCTTATGTGTGCTTAAGAAAGCCAAATATCAACGCTTGTAAAGGACTTTGAAAACTTGAAGCTGAACTTCCCTGTAAGGCCAAGGCTTCCCTGAGACCTCAACACCAGATGGGAGTTTCCGAGAATGAGGGGTACCTTTTTTGGGGGTCCCTATAATAAGGATCCTACTATGTAGGGTACTATATTAGGGTCCCCTATTTTCGGAAACTCACAGATCGTGGTTGGTCCGACTGCCGTACGGCACGAGAGGAACGTACATCTAAGCAGCTTCCAAGCCCTGCAATGGGTGTCTGCAGCATGCCTGAACACTTAAAACCACAACTACCCCACATCCCCAGGCCTTACATCCCTAAACCCTCAACCCTAAGCCCTAAACCCTAAACCTCTAAACAACTCGAAAGCCTCAGTCAGACCCAGAACCCTGAAGCCTAAACCCTAAACTTACCTTTGGTTAGTAGGGAATGGAGGAATGGGGTACAATTATAACTACTATTACTACCATTCTTCCATTCCCTACTAACCAAAGGTAGGTAAACCCTAAACCCTAAACCCTAAACACTAAACCCTAAACGCTAAATTCAAGACTCCGGAGCCTGAGGCGCAGTCCGGATCAAGCACCTCTTCGGCCACCCCTTCCCTCGCGGAAGGAGATGCTGCCAGGTTCGCGAAAGGGGCAAGAGAGGGCATTCAGGTTTAGGGTTTTGAGTTTAGGGTAAGAGAGGGTATTCAGGTTTAGGGTTTTGGGTTTAGGGTAAGAGAGGGTATTCAGGTTTAGAGTTTTGGGTTTAAGGTTCAGGGTTTGAGTTCTGAGGGTCTGTGATTGAGGCCATGTCTCTTGATTCCGGGTTATTCGTGTTCGGAGCAGTGAGGGAGAGGAAGACTTCGATTTTTTCGGAAAACAGGTCGGGAAAACCCGGATGGATAAGTGAATGAGCACAAAATACTGCCGGCCGGGCGGATGCCACAAACCGGAGCACGCGCATTCTGTTGCTTAATTGAACGATGACGACCCTGTTTTCTGCACACCCAGTGCGTGGTCAGAGAGCTCAAGAAACAAGCTCTAAGCCCCAAGCCCTAACCACCAGGAACCTTCTGGTTCGTGTCGCCCCTTGTGGCCCGGCAGTGACAGGTGACCTGGGGTAGCCGTTTACTCCATGCACGGAAAGCTTAGCAGAACCTTAGACCCTAGAAGCTTCTCGAAATAGATGCTAAGTAGCAGCAGTCACTGTTGTCGCAATGGTGAGTCCCTGGAGGTGTAAGCAACTTCAATACAGCTTAACTGACAATATGAAGCCCCTTCTATTTTAATGTATTTTCCTTAACTAACGGGCATGCAACCCTATAAAACTTTATAAAGCCCTGAAAAAGGGCCTTCAAGGAACCCCAACTTTTGGCTCTTTAGGGTATTAGGGACCCTAAACTCCCTAAACTCTTTAGTTATTATGGGCCGTCCTTTGGGTCTCTGCTCGCAGGCGGGCTTGGGAATTCCGCTTGCATTCGTCTCTGAAGAGGTCATGGGTTGGATCTAGTCTAGGGGTTTCGGGGTTAAGGGTTTTTGGGTTTAGCGGTTGAGGGGTTTCGGGTTTAGGGGTTTAGGGGTTAAGGGTTTAGGGCTTAAGGGTTTAGGGGTTTAGGGGTTTAAGGTTTAGGGTCCCTAAACCCTAAACCCTGTTGGGTCCAGGCTTTTATTTAGGTGCATTAATGCTTGGCACCAGGTCTGCTTATGTAGGGACTGCATTGGGGTTTAGGGCTTAGACTCTGTCAATGGGGCGTGTTTTGCATAGGATGACATGAACCGATATGGGTAGTTCTCTACTAGGGCCCCTTATTGGGTCCCAAAATAGTACGTGACCCTTATGAAAAGGACCCCACAAGGGACCCTAATTTAGAGAACAACCCATATGGTGGATGGGTGCTAGAGAGCCTGTCAAACGCAGCTTAGATAAGCGTATGATGCATGTTCTGGTATGGTTAACCTTGCAGCCCAAGTAACCCAACATTGGATTTGTTGGAAATTTCCTTGGTGCTGTAGACTGAGCCTCTGCATCCCGAACCAAGGACATTGGCTTCATGCATGACTCCATCAGCGAATGTTTCAACCCCTACCGCAAAGCCGCCAGGCAATAATTCGGTATAGTTAAATTCACTAAATACACCTATAACTCCTATGTAGTTATACTGTTTAATGTCCTACAAAAGCCCATTCTAACTATCCCCCCTGACGCCAGGATATCAATCCTTTGAGTTTGCATGCAAACTCCGCACCATCCGAGGTCTCAGGCCTAACCCACAAGTTGTAAAGGTTTAGGATTTCGGCAAAAGTTTAGGGGAACAGCCTTCCCTAACTTGATCGAGTTTGTCGTGAAAGCACCTGGTTTGCCGAAGTTTTGTCGAAATTGTTGCAAATCGACAGGAGTGCATGACACCCTGAAAAGCTTTCACTCAAGATCTCCAGCCCTAAACTCCATACCCTAGCTTTAAGGGTAAACGCTTCTGCCTGTGGACGGCTTCGATCGAGGCTTTCAGATGTGCACTCAAGGGCCCAAGATTTCAAGATGTCTGCCTGGAGCCCAAACCAGGAGGCTCAAACTTAAAAACACAACCCAAAACCCTACACCCAATACGCAACACCGGTTTAAGGTTTGGGGTTTAGTATTAGTGTTTAGAGCTCAGGGTATGTTTCCGCGGCCCATGCAGTAAAGATCCGAGGGCTTTTTGCTTCATTACTCAGAATCCTAGAGCCAGGATGGCTACTGGATTTCGTGTGTGTTTTTAACCTCCGACTTCGTGTCCTTGTTCTTGCAGGAAGCCCCTTGCGATGTGGTTGCGGGCATCTGGGGAGGGAGGCCGTGCCACGACAAACCGGGTGCGCAACCCGCTGAACTCGGAAGACAAAAGCCACGGCGAGGGCATGCAAGTTCAAGCATTGCGGGCATGACTGAGGTTCTCGAACTGGTAACTTTCGCAAGTGCTTTTGTTGTGTGGCTCTTGTCATGATGTCTGTTATGTTTTCTTCTAAGAGCATCTGGGTGACCACCCACCCGACAAGCATGTTACAGTCCTGCAAAGTTCAGCACCTGACTGGGATTCCGAGTTTTGACATCTGAGACCCGAACTTACCGCAGCCCACGCCCGAAAAATCATACCGATCGCGATATCCCAAGCGTTCTAGGAACCCTAAACCCTAAACCGACGGATGTTAGCACGCAAACAGACGGAAAAAGGCGCTCAAAAAAAAACCTACACCGAAATCCCACAAGGCCGAGGAGGGAGGAAGACAGGTGGACGACAAAGAGGCCTAGGGCGGGAATTTGAGCATCACGGCTTGGGGTTCAAGGTTTCACTCTAGTAGAGCCCAATGCCCCAATATATATATATATATATACATATATATATATACATATATATATGTATATATATATATATATATAGAGAGAGTAGGGGCCTAAATAATTGTCTATACTATTTTGGGGGTTCCTTAATATAATTATAGTATAACCGGCCCCAAAACCCTGTTCTAATTATTAAGGCCCCTACATTATCTAGTAGGGCTCGGAATAATCAGTAATAGCTATTCCCCTAGTATTCCGTCATAGTCCCCGTGCAGGTATAGGCCCCCGTACTGGAGCCCTTACAGCCTCCAGCACCTCAGAGTGGTAAACGCACCCAAACACTAAGGATTAAAGTGGGTAACCTTTGACCTTTTGGGGTTTATATAACCTACCGGACCATAATTGACAGGTCCTTTTCGGGCTAGGGTACTGCCTTAAACCCCTAATCCTAAATCCTAAACCCCAAACCCTTTCGGGCTAGGGTATTCGGCCCCTCAGAATCCAGAGACTCCAATAGCCCTGGTTATTTAAGGAATATTCCTGAACTCATATTAAAGATCCTACTATAATTTAAGACCCTATAGATCCTTTAAAGGAAGCCTTAAGGAACCCTAGGTATATTCCTTAATTAAGGGAGAATCCCCAAAGCTCTGCGAGCGCGAGGAGTTGAAGATCCTGACGAGTGCTCGCGAGCTTCTCGAGAAGGGCGAGGCCGAAATTCGGGAGGGTTCGGGGTTTAGGGTTTCAGGGGTTGGGGGTTTGGGGGTTTAGGGTTTCAGAGTTTCAGGGTTTCAGGGTTTCATGGTTTCCGAGTTTCAGGGTTTGGATTTAGGGTAGGGTCAGGTTTACGGTTTGGTGTTTCGCTGTCTGAAAGACTTTCTGCAGGCTCACTGAGCTTGCAAGCTTGTAAAGCGGTTAAAGCCGTTTGCTGTTTGTAGAGAAGTAGCCGACCGGTTCAAGGTCGGCATATGAATTGAACGACTCTAAATTTTGGAGGCTTTTAGTTTAAAGACCCCAAAACGGCAGAGCGCCAAGAGCTGGGGACTTGGTTTAGGTTTTGGGTGTTAGGGCCGTGGAACTCAAGTCAGACTCCTTAACAGTGGCCCAGCAACAGGGTTTTCGGGCTTTCCTGTGGCAGGCGCTGGGACGAGGAGGGTAGATTGAACTACCATCGCCTTTTGCATTCTGTTTTGACATGAGCTTCTATGGCATTAGGGTTTAGGGTGCAATTGGAGTCTTACTTAAAGGCTCATGGGACTTAGTAAGTAAGGTTATAAGTAGGCTATAATGCGGATAACCCCACTTAGGGGACTTATAACCCCACAAATAACTTACTTACTAAGTCCCAGTAGGGTCGAGATCAAGGGGAAGCCTGGTCTGGAATAGCCCCCTGGTCTGTTGATGTCTTGCTTGAAGTAAACCCTAAACCAGCGCTGCTCGAGCTTGTCTTCCTAGCTCTGGTTTGCCCTACACTTACCCCCGAAAGCCTTGAGCCGTAAACCTTAAACCAAAAGCCCCAAAGCCTAAACTCCGGAACTCAAAGCTTTAAACCCTAAGCCCTAAACCCCAAACCCAGAACCCCACAGTAACGCCATACGGCTGATGGACAAGATCCTGCATTACCCACTACAAGGAATATACCATAATTCCCATAGTTTAGGGTCCTTAAGGTAATGCAGGATTTTGTCCATCAACAGTAGTTCTCCAAATTTAAATTAGGGCCCCTGTCGGGATCCAGTTTATAAGGATGCCATACTATTTTGGGGACCTAAAAAGGGACCCAAGTGTAGAGCACTACCCATGGGGCAGGCTTCGGAAGCTTAAAGCCAGCTCAGAAACTTAGGGTTCAGGGCTTCAGGGTTTAAGGTTTTAGGGTTTAGGTTCAGGGCTTCGGGGTTTCAGGTTCTCGGGTTTGAGGTTTTCGGGCTTTGGGGTTTTAGAGGGTTCTGGGGTTTAGAGTTCCGGAAGTGGTGAAATTTCAGGAGCCACGGGCCTTGGAAGTCTTGGACGTCACCTGGTACCGGGACAGACTGTACGTGGCAGGCATCGGTAACCCTGAGCCCCAAACCCTCCTAAACTCTACTTAAAGCTCATGGGACTTAGTAAGTAAGGTTATAAGTAGGTTATAATTAGGATAACCCCACTTAGGGGACTTATAACCCCAATTATAACCTACTTACTAAGTCCCATGATCCTCTAAGTACCCTNAAGGTTATAAGTAGGTTATAATTAGGATAACCCCACTTAGGGGACTTATAACCCCAATTATAACCTACTTACTAAGTCCCATGATCCTCTAAGTACCCTAAACTCCCCCTTATAGAA
Organism: Symbiodinium sp. clade A Y106; assembly: GCA_003297005.1. Taxonomy (NCBI): domain Eukaryota; class Dinophyceae; order Suessiales; family Symbiodiniaceae; genus Symbiodinium; species Symbiodinium sp. clade A. Next base: position 39,091 of record BGNK01001266.1, on the reverse strand, counting down.
CCCCTAATAGATCCCTTGTAGATCCCTTAAAGGAACCCTTTAAGGAACTCCTAAACTCTAGACCCCGAACCCGGAGAACCCTAAACCCTAAACCAAAATCAGCCCTTGCAAATTGAACCGTGTGTCGGGATGGAACTCCAGCAAGCAGGTCCTCAGGCGAGCGATATCTTCTTATGGTGCCTATATTAACAACTTGTTTATCGAAATCACGTTTTGGTACATCCTTTCTGGTCCCTATATGATTATAGAGTATATAGTATATATTCTATATTCATATTATGGTATATCCTTTCTGGTCCCTATATGATTATAGAGTATATCTGACAACCCTTCTGAAGGATATAAAGAGCTCTAGGTTTCCTAAACCCTAATTTCTAAACCTCAGAACCCGAAAGTCTTAAAACCCTAAACTTAGAGTCTTACTTGGGAAATCCATAGACCCTAAAACGTTAACCTTAATATTGGGGGTGGGGGTTGCTGGGGTTACACGCCTAAGTTCTAAACTCTAGACTGTTCGATCCCTCCAATTGGGCTTCAGTGTTTAGGGTTTTGGGTTGAAGTTTAGGGTTCCGAAAGGACAGGCTTGAGTTTAAGGCTCGGTCACTGAATCAAGCGGTATATGGTTTGGGGTTCGAGGTTCAGGGGTTTAGGGCCTAGGATTCAGTGAACCTGGTGTCTCTAAACTTCGGGTTCGCGGACTAGGAAGCATAAAGCAAGACTCTGCGCAGTTCTCAGGGCATTTCATTTCCTCGTTATGTTGTCTAAGGAGCTATGAAGAGCTTTGTTTTTGGCTTGCAGTCTCAACCCCTAAATCCTAAACCGCACCTAGACCCCCCAACTACGGTCCTTGGGGGGTCCTGGTAAAGCCTAAACTTTGATAGACGGCTCTAATACAGTACCCTAAACAGTAGGATCCTTATTGTAAGGACCCAAAATTAGGTACCCTTGTTTTCCCAAACCCCCCATATTCCTGAACCTCAAACATGTCTTGCCCGTGGATGTCAGCCCCCGACTCACAGCAGAAATCACAACTTGCCGGGTGGTCGGTTTAGGGATTAGGGTTTAGGGTTTAGGGTTAGGGAAGCTATTCCCAAGCCCTCAAGCAGGGTGTCGGGTCAGCGTGTAGGGTCTAGATTCCTGCAGTTTTGAGTTTAGATGAGGGTCTAGGGTTTTGCGGATGTATGGTGTAGGATCTACCCTTTCATGATGGTTTGGACAAGCCGGTACAGCAGGTTGTGCGGTGAACATGAGGTTTGGGGCAGAGGACGATGCGGGATCAGGCTATTGTGGGAGGTTTCGGGCATAGGGCTTGGGGTAGCATAGCCTCTCAGCGCTTCAAGCCGAAGGCCAACGCAGATTAGACATTCTCCAAGAATGGCCCGAAGCAAGATGTTCGCTATTCAGGAATTGTGGGTTTCGCGCAACCCGCAATATTCCCGAAGCCGACCAGGCACGTTCAATCGCCGCTTATGCATGTACCGGCTCCTGGCAATCTTTGCCGCAGAGCGCTTTGGATTGATCAAGGCCGCTCCATATGTCATAATGACCTTAAAAATTAGAGCAGGGTTTTGGGCCGCCCTTATGGAAATAAGGAACCCAAGGAATAATATTGGTGATTACTTAGGCTTCCATGCTACACTGTGTGTTTCCTAACTCCTATGCCAGAACCCTACACCACCAACTTACACCCTAATTCGCAAAATGTCTGACCCCTAAATCCCCAGACCCTAAATCCTAAACCCTAAGCCCTAAATCTCTTAGTCCCGACTTTCTTGCCAGCATAGCCCAACCATCCCCCACTTCACCAGGGCACCCCCTGAAATTTTGCAGTTTTTCGGTGGTTTTTGATGATTTGTCAGGGCTTTGGGGTATTAGGATTTAGGGTTTCGAGGTTTAGGGTTGTAGGGGAAGAACTGAACCTCGACAACAGCACAAGTAGCGTTTGCATCAAGAGCATGGGTCGGGGTACTGGTGGTTGTGGTGGTCATCCTTATGCTGTTGGTGCTTCTACTGCGACTTCTCATTACCACATACCACCTAGTACCACCACTCCTGCTCCTGCTCCTGCCACTGCTTCCGCTGCTGCTCCTGCTGCCGCTGCTGCTACCTGCTCCTGCTCCTGTGTGCTGCTGCTACTGCTGCTAGTGGTAATGCCAACTGCTGCCGCTCCTGCTGCTGCTGCTGCTGCCATTGCTGCTGCTGTTGCTCCTGCTGCTGCTGTTGCTGCTTCTGCTGCTTCTGCCGCTGCTGCCGCTGCTACAGCTCCTGCTGCTGCTACTACTGGGGCTACTGCGACTGCTACTGCTACTGGTACGACTGACGGCGACTGACTGCGACTGCGATTGCGGCTACAGCAGCGACAACATCTACTGGCGTCGCGATTGCGACGGGGACGACCTAGAAAATGGGGAGGACGACGACGAAGACGACGAGGGCGACGACGACGCCTACAGCTACGACTGCTGCAACGACGACATCAACGACGACAGCGGCTACTTCGCGACTGACGCGACGACGACCACGACCACGACGATGACGATGACGACTGCCGCTGCTACACGTGCTGCTGCTGCTTATGATACAGGTGCTCCTGATACTACTACAGACCCGAACCCCGACAGTTATCAGATTCAGAGTAACAGCTCTCAGCAACAAACATGCTAGTGATAATTCCCACCTGAAGTCCGAATGCCCAAAACCAATCAACCGAAGCCGTTTTGCAATCTGTTCGACTCGCTAAGCCTTCTAGAAGGGCCTGAACATTAGCAACGCGATTCCCTCACTGTCTCTGCAATATCAATATCCTATGATTCTACTTTCAGGCACAAAATCCATTCTCACTATTAAGGCTTAGGCTCCTATATTCTTCGAACGAAGCCCAGCCATTCCGCATGTTGGCCATGGGTTGAACCAAAGCTGGAGTATTTATCATGTCACTGACCTTTGAGGTAAGCCTCATAAGTGGCAAGACTGTTTCGCTGCAGACACACGGGGACGAATCCGTGGAATCACTGAGAGTGCGTGCACAGAGAGCCCTGGGGGTTGGCGAAGGTCGACTCTTGACCTCCGCTGGAAGTGTTCTTGATGGAGGAGTACCGATAAAGAAGGCCAGGGTACAGCCGGCGGAGCCGCTTATGTATCAGGTTCGACGGGTCGATATACGTGGCGGAAAAGCGGCCTTTGCTGCGATCTTGAGAGATGGCTCGGTCGTGACATGGGGCCTGCTCTTCTCCGGTGGTGACAGCAGTTCTGTGCGAGATCAGCTAAAGAATGTGCTGCAGATTCAAGCAACCGTCAATGCTTTTGCTGCGATCCGGGGAGATGGCTCTGTTGTGACCTGGGGCTTGTCAAACGCCGGCGGGAACAGCAGTGCTGTGCAAGATCAGCTGAAGAATGTGCAGCAGATTAAAGCAACTTCGGCAGCCTTTGCTGCGATCTGTGGGGATGGCTCCGTCGTGACTTGGGGCGATGCTGACTTCGGTGGTGACAGTAGCGCTGTGCGAGATCAGCTGAAGAATGTGCAGCACATTCAAGGAGCTAGGCCGGCTTTCGCATCGTTCTCAGATTCTGCGGCCTTTGCTGCGATCCTAGGGGATGGCTCCGTCGTGACCTGGGGCGACAGTGGCTCCGGTGGTGACAGCAGTCCTGTCCGAGTTCAGCTTAAGAATGTGCAGCAGGTTCAAGCAACTTCGCATTCATTCGCTGCGATCTGTGCGGGTGGCTCCGTCGTGACTTGGGGCGATGCTGATTTCGGTGGTGACAGTAGTGCTGTGCGAGATCGGCTGAGGACTGTGCAGCAGATTGAAGCAACTGAAGGAGCCTTTGCTGCAATCCTTCGGGATGGCTCCGTTGTGACCTGGGGCGATGTTAGCTCCGGTGGTGACAGCAGTGCTGTGCAAGGTCAACTGGACAATGTGCAGCAGATTCAGGGATCTTCACGAGCCTTTGCTGCGATCTTGGGGGATGGCTCCGTCGTGACCTGGGGCGATGCTCGCTCCGGCGGCGACAGCAGTGCTGTGCGAGATCAGCTGAAGACAGTGCAGCAAATTCAAACAACTTTCGCTGCCTTTGCGGCGATCGTTGCTGACGGCTCCGTCGTGACCTGGGGCCGTGCTGCCATGGGTGGTGACAGCAGTGCTGTGAGAGACCAGCTGCGGAATGTGCAGCAGATTCAAGCATCTGCACACGCCTTTGCTGCGATCCTTGGTGACGATTCCATCGTGACCTGGGGCCATGCACTCTCCGGTGGCGACAGTAGTGCTGTACGAGATCAGTTGAATTGCAGCTACAAGTAGCACACAAAACAGTTCGAGACATGGTCGTACTCTTCTTGTGCCTAGAGTCTAGGTGTAACCCCTGAGTTGGGAAGGCTGGTACAACTGCCGTGAAAGCCCAAGCACTCCGATAAAGCCTTCCAGCTCCCTACAAAATCTTTGCATCACACAACACCATGGCAAGCCGTAGAACATCCTGGTCTAGAAAACCCTGCGAAATCGTTTTTACGCCCGGCACGACCTCGTTTGCCTCTGTGACTATATGAAGCCCTTAGTCAAACACCCGCAGGTGCACATGGTCAGTGCCGACGAGATGCGGCTGAAGCTTGGTTGGATATCAAGGCAAATGAGCTACGTGGGGTTCTTAAACATGTCGGTTCCCATCATCGGGGGGGGGGATTTCACATTTAAGGATCCCCAAACTCCAGTGCGAATAGTAGGGGTTCTCTTTAGGGACGCAGGGTTTGGGAACGGGGAGTCAAGCCTCACCATAAACCCTCCACCCCTCTCGGCAGGAACGAAAAACTCAAACCTCCAATCCCTCAGCCCCGAAAACCTAGAAGCCGCATAAGCCTTAAACCTTATAAAACCACCAAGGCGCCTTTTTGCCCTATAAACCTTCAAGCCTAAACCCTATAAGAGCTACAAAGCTTGATATGGGAGTTTCCGAAAATGAGGGGTACCTTACTTTGGGGTCCTTATAATAAGGATCCTACTATTTAGGGTACTATATTGGGGTCCCCTATTTTCGGAAACTCCCATATAGACCCTCGATCCTCGAAGCCTTAAACCCCATACCTGAAGGACCAAATGACCCTTAAAAGTCGGGGCCCTCTAGCCATGTCCTCTGAATCCCTAAATGGTATATGAACCTTGAACCCTTTTAGGGTTCATTTCGTCCTGAAGCCTAAAACCCATAAAGCCCATAATGACCGGTATAGGAACCCTTAAAGGACCCCGAAAAGGAGCCCTAAACCCTAAGCCCTAAACCCTAAACCCTAACCCTGGGCCCTAAGCCCAAAGCCTTAAACCCTAAACCCTGAGCCCTAACCCTGGGCCCTAAGCCCAAAGCCCTAAACCCTAAGCCCTCAGCCCCATAAGCCCTAAGGAAGCTCAAAGAGCGCTTTACCACCACCTGCGAAGGCCCCTTGGCCTCCGGAAAAAAGAGCTTGCTAAAACGGTTTAGGGTTTAAGGGTTAGTTTAGGGTTTAGGGTTTAGGGTTTAAGGGTCAGTTTAGGGTTTAGGGTTTAGGGTCATGGGACTTAGTAATTAGGTTATATCTGGGGCTATAAGTGGGGGTTGTCCGAAGTATAACCTACTTATAACCTTACTTACTACGTCCCGCGAGCCTTTAAGTAGAGCTTTTGGCCCAGGGCTGTTTCTTTGGGAATTAGGGTTTAGGGATCAGGGATTTAGGGTTTGGGGATTTGGGGTTTTGGGGTTTTGGGATTAGGAATTAGAGATTTAGGGTTTAGGGATTTAGGATCTGCATACGTAGTTTACCCCGTTTTAGGTGAGTATTGAAAGTAGATTTCCTTTGTGTGGTCCACAGGCTTGTGGATGACTTGGTTATGGTTTGCGTGAGTATAGAGTTAGGCATCAGGAGTTTGGTATCCAGGCTGAGGAAATGGCGAAAAGGGCTTTAGCATGTTAAGAGCTTTAGAGGAGATGACTAAACCCAAAACCCTAAACCCTGCTCCCTAAGCCCTCCTTCCCCTATAAGCCATATAAGCCCTGCAAGCCCTAGAAGCCTCATAAGTCCTATACGCCTTATACGCCCTACAAGCCTTTAACGTCCTATAAGCCCTGTAAGCCCTATAAGCCTTATAAACCTTGTTAGTACCTTTTTGCCCTATAAGCCCTATGCCTATACCCTACTCCTGAAAAGGACCCAGAGACTCCAATATCCCTTAATTATTAATTAAGGACTATTCGACTATTCCTTAAATCATATCAGGGATCCTACTAATCCTACTATCATTTAAGGGATATTCCTTAATTAACTTGCTGGCTGTAAACTCAACTTTTCAACTTTTGCGGTTCTTATGAGGTAGTCAATTCTGAAAGTTTCAACTTTTACTTCCTTGGGTTTTGGGCCAGTGAGTTAAAGGGATGTTGGAGTCTCTGGGGAGCATGGTTCCCAACTTCTGGAGTCGCCCTGTGTTGCCCAACGTTTTCTGGCAAACTTCCCAGGGAGCCCAATACCCCTTAATTAAGGACTATCAAGGGTTCCTTTACGGGATCTATAAGGGATCTATAGGTTTAGGGCTTAGGGGATTCTAATACCCCTTAATTGAGGAATATACCTAAGATCATAACTTTAGAAGCCCCTTGTAGTTTAAGGTCGATTCCTTAATTAAGGGGTATTGGGCTCTCTGGGTTCCCTTTTGAAGGCTTCAGTTCGGTTTCAGGGCTCTGTAGGGTGTCGTGGGACTTCAGGGTTATTCAGGGCTTCCGGACTTTGAGAGCTTTTCTGGGAGTTTCCGAAAATAGGGGACCCTAATATAGTGCCCTAAATAGCAGGATCCTTATTATAAGGGCCCCAAAATATGGTACCCCTCATTTTGGAAACTCCCTTCTGGTGATTAGGATAGCAAGGTTTGGTTGTGAGGGTGTCAGATTCAGACAAGCAGATCCTGCCTGCAAGGGTTTCGGGAGCTAAATTCTGAGCCCTGAAGCCTAAAGCCAAGAGCGTGCAAACGCCTGAAGCCCTATCCCCCCCTTGAAGAACCTTCAAGGAGCCCTTAAAGGAACCCGTCGACAGAAAACAACAAGGGCCTGCATGAGCTCGTGCACATACACACCTATCTACATTGACATAACCTATGTATGTATGCAGGTATGTATGTATATACATATAATATACACACTTTATGTTTGTCTCTCTGTCGGTCTGCCTGCCTGCGTGCCTGCCTGCCTGCATGGTCTGTCTGTCTGTCTGTCTTTGTGTGTCTTTGTCTGTCTCTGTCTGTCTCTGTCTGTCTCTGTCTGTCTGTGTCTGTCTGTGTCTGTCTGTGTCTGGATGTCTGGATGTCTGTATGTCTGCAGGTCTGTATGTCTATGTCTGTGTGCATGTGCATGTGCATGCGCATGTGCATGTGTATGTGTATGTGTATGTGTATGTATGTGTATGTATGTGTATGTATGTGTATGTATGTGTATGTATGTGTATGTATTGTATTGTATTGTATTGTATGTATGCATGTTTGCGTTTTCTGCTATATGATGTGGGTCCTTCTGTTTGTGGTGATTGTCTACTTGTTCTTGTTCTGCTGTTGCTAAATATGTGCACATGAACCTATGAACACGTATATAGAGGTCTGCGTACGGAATATAAGGACCATTCATGCCATTGCTGTCACAGTATATCCCACAGAGCCCTAAACATCTTAATTAAGGTGAAATCATATTATGAAGCCCTTTGTCATTTAAGGTATATTCCTACATTAAGGGGTATTGGGAAAGTCCACTGAACCCTGTTTCAGCTGTTAAGGCGTTTGTGTTTTCGTTGGACTGCCAACTCACCGACTGAAGCGCTGATACGGTTCTTGAGGCCATGCCAACTTCTGGGTTTTTCTTTATTGCATTACGCTCCATTCGGAGATGTCCGTCAACCTTCTCAGATCAAGTCTTCCTGAAGTCAGCCTGTAGGGCAGACACCTGCAGCTGCAGGTGAGAGCCCTGAAGCACTTTCAACCCGACGTTCATCTCAACTCTACAGTCTCTGTCCGAAAACTCCGACATCGAGATGTCTGAATGTTCAGGCAGACTTTAAACCCCACACAATTCTAAACATTCTAAAGCATCTGCTGGAGACCAGACGAGATCTTTGAAGCCTTCCGGCCTGCAGGACGTTGGGTCGAAATTCGCCCGGGCGGCCGGGTGGGCCAGGCCGGGCCTGAGATCGGGGTTCCTTATGGGTTTAGGGGTTTAGGGGTTTAGGTGTTCCTTTAACGGTTCCTATTAAGGGCTCCTTTAACGGGGCTCCTTTAAGGGTCGTTGAGGATACCTTCGGTTCGGGTATAGAGAAAGTCTACGGTTTAGGGTTTGTGGCTCCTGGTTGGGTTGCTTTCACTAGGTTTCTGAGTAGTACCCTTTTGCCCTTTTTGGTTTAGGGTCCCCTCATTGAAACTGAATATTAGGAAAAAGGGTACCCTTATTATAAAGGGGTTACTCAGGAACCTAGATCAGGGTACTCTAGGTTTAGCGTATAGAATGTAAGGTCACGGGTTGAGGGTTAGGGCCTTAATTTAAGGGTTCTACCAGGGTTCTACGCGGGAATTATATGGGTGCTATTAGGTCTTAGGGTTTCAAATAAAGCGGACAAATTGCCAACACTGTTTTTCGGGTTCCTTGTCCTCTTATTGTAACTGCATATATCGGACTATACCCACCCGAAACCTTCTTCCAATTCTTAAGGTAACAGCTCAAAGCCGATTAGGAGAGTTGGGTATACTTGACTCTGAGGGTTCCTCATGAGCTGGGTTTACTAGGTAGGGCTTTGGGACATTTTATATTTTCCCTTATTGGGCTTAAGAGGATCTTATTCACGAATATTTTTCAAAAGCCTTAAAAGCCCCACCTAGTTTAGGTTTTCAGGTTTAAGTTGGGGTTTAGGGTTTACAGGGTTTAGGGTTGCGGGCATTTTAGGATTCCGGGCACCGGATGCATAGAGCTGATTGAATTCTCGGAGTCCCCATGCTTAATTAGCCTGCAAACAGGTTTATCTCCACAGGGCCTAGTTCATGGCACCGAATCCTAAACGAGTTCATGGTGGCTGGAGCCTTCCTTGTGTGGGTTGTCGGGGACCAAGCCGATGAAACACGTAGTCTAGTTGAAACAGCTTTGCGCAGACCTCGCAGTCATCCTGCTCAGCTCGAAACCCTACTATTTGCCGCCCGTTCCAAGGCAAATGGGCAGCACTCTGCAGTTCGAGTAAGACAGCATTCAAGCGGTGGTGCAGGGCGGCTGCATGTTGAGCCGTGCCTTGGATATGATGTAGACTGGTCTTCTAGCACACCAACAACTTGCGAGCCGAAAGACCTGAAGCCTACACCCGCAACCCGAAAACTGCAAAATGACACGCACCCCAAAGCCCCTTGTCGACCTCTCACACGGGCACCTTCCCCTTAATTCGAAAGCTCCAAACCCCAAACCCCCAATCTTAGAGCCCCCCATCGGCGTCTCTGCCAGACGCGAGATGAAGTGCGCTGGCCAGAGGCCGTGGCTTTGCTAGGCAGGGGGCCCTGGATCCAAGAGCCAAGATGTGTGCAGGGCCTGTAGTACTCTCTGGGTTTGGGGTTTCGGGGTTTAGGTTCAGGGGTTTGGGGGGTTGCCGGTTTAGGGGCTTATGGGGTTCAGGGGTTTAGGGTTCAGGGTGTAGGGGCTTCGGGTATCAGGGGGTTTAGAGTTTAGGGGTGAATGACCCAGAGAGTCCAATCCCTTAACATCAATTAAGGAATATACCTAAAACCCTAAATTATAGCAGGATCCCTAATATGATTTAAGGAATATTCCTTAATTATAAGGGGTATTGGAGTCTCTGAGGACCCAAGCTCCTTAGTTGAAGGCGCTCTTGTCTCTGGGAGACTGGAAGCCCCGAATGTCTCGCAGGGGGAGGCAGCACTGGAACGCATCTGCCGCCCTCCGGTGGCGGTATTTTTTGCTTATTTTTTTTCCGTTTTTTTTCTTATTTTTTTTCGGGCCGCGTCGGTCCCAAGCAAGCAGGCAAGCAAGCAAGCAAGCAAGCGAGAAAGCAAGCAAAGAAGTAAGCAAGCAAGAAAGGAAGCAAGGAAGGAAGGAAGCAACCAAGCGAGAAAGCAAGCAAAGAAGTAAGCAAGCATGAAAGGAAGTAAGGAAGGAAGGAAGGAAGCAAGCAAGCAAGCAAGCAAAGAAGTAAGCAAGCAAGAAAGGAAGCAAGGAAGGAAGGAAGCAAGCAAGCGAGCAAGCAAGCAAAGAAGTAAGCAAGCATGAAAGGAAGTAAGGAAG
>BGNK01001266.1:15555-28415 GCA_003297005.1 Symbiodinium sp. clade A Y106 | reverse complement strand
CACGTGTTTACTGCTGTGATCATCAAGAGAACTCCCGAAACCTTGTCCGTCTTTCCCACGTCAATCAAGAGGCACAGGACTGCAATGCAGTAGCGCAGTCTTCCGCCGGCTGAGCTGGCGCGCCCATGCCCGCAGTGAGCTCCCGTGATCTGGGCCGACGGGGACCCACCTTGCCGCGGTGGCAGGGCTCAGTACCCCCTCCACAGAGGGGGGAAGCTAGGAGGTCCCCCAAACCAGGANTCTGGGCCGACGGGGACCCACCTTGCCGCGGTGGCAGGGCTCAGTACCCCCTCCACAGAGGGGGGAAGCTAGGAGGTCCCCCAAACCAGGAAACGGAAAAAAAATAAGAAAAAAAACGGGAAAAAATAAGCAAAAAAAACCAAGCCGGTAACCAGGGCTATGATTAACGTAACCACACGTACCATTGCTTATAACCCGAATTAAGGTACTTATACCCATCCTTACTAAGTCCCATCATCCCCCTATTATAGAACCCTTACAGACCCCTTTAAGGATCCCTGTAAGGATCCCTTTAGGGAAGCCTGTAAGGAACCATACTTTCTAAGTCCCGCCTCAGAACCAGGGAGTCCCCTGACGCCAGGAGAAGGTGAAGCTGGCCTCGGCATTCATTTGCGAGTGCCGGGCTTGGGAGGGCTGCCGGAAGACGAGACTCCTTCGGGCTACTTCGAAGGATTAGTTTTGTAGTTTTGGTTCCTATAAGCCCTAAGAAGCAGCTAAAATGGAAATACTTGCTGGGGGTTTAAGTTCAGTATAGAGACAGCCTGCGGTTCAGAGTTGAATCGGATGGTCGATTTGCATCGGTGCTTTCAGTTGTTGACGGAATTGTCAAGGCACGAAGGCAAACGAGGCATTGCTAAAACCTTTCTTTTCTGCACTTTCTACCCCTTTCTTGTCTGCACTTTTTACCTGCATACAGATACATGCACGCATGCTGGCGGCGAGAGTACGCACGAAGCCGCCCAAACTTGCCGTTGTTGCTGACCTGGGCATGTACAACAGATTGCAATTCGCGATGCTGTACGTGTGATGTCTGCTGTGATGATAATAGATAGTGGTGACGGTAACGGTGGAGATGATGAAGATGCTCATGACGACGATCACGATGAGCACGGTGATGATGATCATGATGATTGTTCCGACCCTGCGTACTATAGGGGCCTTAATAATTACCTATACTATTTTGGGGGGTCCTCAGTATAAGACTAGTATAATGAGCCCCAAAAGCCTCTTCTAATTATTAAGCCCCCTATAGTACTCTCTCATTGTCATGTTGTCGCTGGGGCTTCGTTTGACATCCTTCTGCAGGCTGGCCCTCCTGAGCGCCGGGAGCCCAGTGGTACCGAACCCTCAACAGGCCCCTGTAGCAACCCTGAGAAAGTAGCTCTTAAAGACCCGTTTTAAAAGGAACCTCAAAGGTTGGTTCATGAAACAGGCGAGATCGGTTTTCCCGAATTACATGCATGTCCTGGGGTTGAGTTGCATGCTCAAGGTGCCATAACGTGCCACCCTAAACCCAGCAACCTCTGAGGAGGCTGCAGGACGCTGGGCCCCATCGCTGCATGCTGCCGCGACCGTGATGATCGCCGGCACGATGTTTGGGAGGCCGCAACAGCCAAAGGGCTGCATGCGGTTTCTTGCACCTACTGCATTTTGCAGTGTGCATTCGGAATACATGTCTTGGCCAAATGTCAGATGCCGTAGCAGAGCTTAAGCCTTACTCATGTCGTGGAAAGATTGGCACTGGCAAGAAGAAGGTGACGCTTGTGAAAGGGAAGTTTACACATCGGTGTCGGGCAAGCATGTACTCACAGATGAGAGAAGCCTCAAAATTACTTGATCCTAAACCCTGAACTCTAAAGCCCGCAAAGTGTTAAAGCCAGGCCCGGGCATGCTCTCCAGAAAATGGCTGCTCCTAGTGAGCGGCGCTTGCATCAGCTGCGCTGGGCTCAGAGCAGGGTCGCACTGGTTTGGGCAAGAGATGTAGGGTTTACATGTTGCAGCAGCTTCACATCCTGTATTATGGTATCAGTCTACTTTAGTATGAAGTGTACTATGGTATATAAAACTTAGCTGCGGAGGGTTCCGGCGTTCAGTTGAAGGAGCGGTTCGATTTGTCAGCGCGTGCCGCAGCCGCGCAGGCGCGTGATTCTTCGAAGCATCTGCAGCCTCTTCACGGACTGCTCCGGGGCGGGTCACGACTAATTATGCTGTTTTTTGTTCTACAAAGACTACAAAGATGTAGATGCAAGAGCCCATGCTAAACCGGGCAGCCAGATTTGAAGAGGAGCCGGGCATCGAGAAGCACGCCATTTACCAGAAGTACGCAGGCCTGAGAATGTGTTTCTGGAAGCAGTTGGTGGTGAAATCAGCCTCGTTTACGCCAATTTGTGAGGTGAAGACTGGTCGTCCATCGCCGTGGAGGCTCTTGTCTGATGCGTTCTGGCGCTGTGAGGTTCCTTCAACCTGTGACGCATGCAAGTCGTTCTTGCGATGTCAGGTGCAGCAAATGATGACCACAGTCTGAGACAGCGACTTGACAGCAAGCTGTCGCGCAAGTGCGAGCTTGTCAGAATTCAAAGGCTGCCTTGAGCAGCACACTGTCAGCTATCATGAAACGACGAAGCACTTGTCCAACTAGAGAACCCAAACAAGTCACTGTTGGAAGGGACAGAACTGTAACTACGACGATTGAAGCAAGTGGTGCGTGAAGTTGGTACAACTGGCCCAGCATCCTTTCTCGTCTGCAGCGAGCTCTGGCATGAAGCCACAGTCCGTGTGTCAACCGACCGGGCTTGCAGGAGTTTGCAGCCACGGTGGTTTTCTGGTTACGGCCCTCACGTGCAGAGCATCTTGGAGGGCCATGCGAATTCGTCTCGGCATGTCTCAGATCACTGGCCAGGCAATCCCAGGCTCAGTACTGGAAGATACTGGAGTTAGTATTGGCAGCAGCATATGTGGCCATAGTACCTACCATGTCAAATCCAGTAGGAGCAGCACAGGAGCGGCTAATTCCTCTTCTAGTTCTCATAGCGCGAACGGCAGTTTCGATGGAACGAAGCCTGAGCCTGGAACGGGAAAGCAAGGGCGCAGCTCCGGATATTGGGAAGGCATCGAAACCGACAGTGGAGCTTCTGTGCCCGGATGAAAACAGACCTTTCGTTACTGCAGCACTTGGCAGCATAGTTACGCCCTACAAGTCTACAAGCGTTGAACCCCTAGTTAATCCTTAATCCTTGTGCTACAGAACATTCCTTTCAGTCGGTTGTGAATCTTATCCATCAGCCTGCAATCGCAGTCAGTTCAAGACAGGGTTGCCACATGGTGCCACTGTATGGGACGGGCTAAGCAGATTCGCACAGGTCTTTAATTCTCAATTTCAATCGTGCAGACAGACTGCTGCCCAGCGACGACCGACGAGTGCTTTCCCGAAAGCTGCGCACGATCTGCACGTGAAGGCGATCATCCGGCAGATCACTGCCTCCGTCACGTTCCTCCCACTTCTGGATGAGCGCCCGCCCGAGCCGTTCTCGTTTCTCTGATCCCAACCCTACTACAAAGCGGGTCCTCAACAGTCTGTACAGTCTGCGAATATGTAGTCACACTGTAGCCACTGCACACTGCTATGCTGGCGTGCCTGTGATTCCAGCTGCAGCGCCTCACCTGGGCTTTATCAGAGACCAGACATGAACCGCCAACTGTCTCCTTGTCTGCATAGTCGCATCTGTGAGAGCTCAAGGTCTTGGTCCCACATGTTTGCCTGGCTGCTCTAGGGAATCAACCCGCAAGTAAAGTCACTTTGAAAGTGCTTTCCTGCAGAAAGTTTCGATGGTCAGACTGAGGCCCTGTGCTTTCGACTTGCTGATTTACACAGACCGCGGTGCAGAGGCAGCTGGTACCAGGTTTAGCAGCTTCGCATTCGCATGAGATTCTTGCGCATCATGTTCTTCAGGGTAGCGGTTGAGGACCAGCACTGTTCCTATTTCCTCTCGGCTTGCTTTCAGTGCTGAGTGTTGGAGGTTCCCCTGGCCTGGGCGGAGAGTGACCCCAAGTACATCGTCGGCGGGAGTCTTGGCATTCCGAGCTTTCGGGAGCAGTTTTGGCAACAAAGGCTCAGGGCGCAGCTGCCACTCCAGCCATGAAAGAATCTGGCCGACAGGAAGCACGGCGACGCACAGAATCCTCTGTACTGCGAAATCCTGAGCACCAGTGCCTCCCAACTGCCTGACAAGGCAGCTCCAACCAGTAAGGCTTTGCACCCTTTGTGTATGAATACAGCTCTTGGCTCAAAGATATGCTGGCGAAACAGTTCCGACCAGTCCGGCAGGCTAAATGCTGCCTTCGGCCATCGGCAATCTCTTTCGGCTGCTCCTGCCGTCGAGTTTTGACACTTACGGTGGCTCAGATTCCCGGAAGTTTTGAAGAGAACCCCTCCTCCGTTACGCAGACCGCATATGCAGAAGATCCACTCTATGAGCTGCATGGCCCGCGGAAAGGCAGAGTGCTCCAGCAGGTCGTGCGGCAGACCTTGGCTGAGGTGTTTCCCTCTGTGTCGTTCACAGAGCCGCCGCCTGGCATTTGTGCAAATGGGAGCAGAAGAGGGAACCATGCAGCTGAGTTTGACTTTAGACATGGTGATCGCAGGGTTGAATGCAAGGGAACCAGCATGGCTTGGGATTCTTTCCATCACCGCTGGTTTGCCTGTTGGATGGCAATCAAGTTTAAGCAGGCTATCTTTGACGACTTGTTTCTGGCCCTCCACTCTCCTGGATGGGTCGACGTTGTTCGACATGATGGTGCTGCAGCTGTCGCAGAAGCTGGAGTGCGAACAGCCTTCGTGGGCCATGCTGTGAGGGTCTCTGCGGCTCGAGACTGCTTTGATACTAGAGAAGCCCGCCAAGATATTGTACGAAAACTGCTGACGCCACCACATGCATGTGAGAACCTTGCTGCAGTGCGATCTGACAGCGGCTGCATCGTTGAGCTGGTGTCGCAAGAGCTCGGTCGGGAGAGTTGCAGACTTTCCGCCGCGTGGTACACTGGAATTCCCCTGGCAGGGTGCAGCCCGAGCTATCGTGCTTCACATTTGCAGAAGATGGCATTTGCCATCGATCAGCTGCGCCACCCGGGGTGTCGATTTCAATGCGAGGTAGATTCTCTGGAGTGTGTGGGTACACTTCGGCGGCAGCGTCGTGGTGCACATCGAAGCAGTGCCGATTGGTGGCGTGGCAACATCAGGGTAGAATTCAAGTCCTCAAGTCTTTTTTGGCAAACCCGCAACCGAAGGTGGGAGGCCCATTTTGCTTCCATAAAGTTTCCTTCGCAAGTCCGAGCCGGTGCTGCTTCATTTGACGAGCTGCTTCTTGGTTTGTACACACCGCTTGGGCTGTACTTGGTGCAGTATGCCGGAGTGGCTGGCCAGTCAAGAAGGGGTAGGGGCACAGACGCACTGGGCCATTCTGTGGTTGTGCGTGGGCCCGACGACGAGGAGTGCCCGGAAGCGTCGCTAGCAGTGATGCTTGCGAAGCTGCAGCAGTCAGGCTGCAAGCTGCTCGCAGTTGTGAAATGGTAAAAGCAGTTGGCATGCGTTTTGAGGTCCGTGCGCGATGCATTTAAACGATTTTAGACCCTGTCAGGGTGCAGTCTGTAACGACGAATGTTCAGAATCCACAAGTTTTTCACTAGGGCAGTACCTTGTTACACCCTCGCGGGCCAGTAAACGTAGTTTCATGTCTGGTTTGTCTGCACCACAAAACATAGACATAAGACTCACGCCCTCGATTGCTGTTGCGCTCCAACTCTTCCTGCGACATTGCAATCCGGCTTCCTCTGACAAAGCCTCTGGGATGACTTTGAAGAGGCCTCGCAGCCTCACAACAGATCCCCCAATTGGCCAACCATGTCCTCTGTCAAGCAGCCTGCCTTTCCGACTCATCATCGGCCGAGGCGAGAGCGAAGAGGTGAAGCTCCGCTCCTTCACGACCAAGATCCACAAGGCTTGATCTGAAGTCCAGCTTAATTTTTTTCTTTCTGTATTATGTTCGTGATCTCTGGAGACCTCCACTCAAAGACCACAGCTCATCTCGAAGATCACACAGTACACCAAAAGCGATACTTGTGGCAATGCTCCGTCCTGCCCGTAGCATGGCGAAGTTATCAGCAACTGCAAGTAAGGAGGTGCTGCTTGTGCCCCCTGCCCTGATTGTCATTGCTGCTTTGCTCACCAGGTGGATGGTGCCGTGGCCTACCGCTACAGTGAAGCCGGTGCCTAGATTTGCTCGACCTGCCTGGGTTCGAGCTTATGATGGCCTGAGCTTGCCCTGTGGGCCTCGACGTTCTGTAGGGTTTCAGGATGTAGCCGGAGACTAGGGAAACACTCAGGATCAGGGCTGCTTAATAATAGTGTGACAAGGCGGACGACTCGAATTCAGGCTGCACCCTGCCTGGAAACAATGAAGCTACGCGAGACTTGTGGCAGCAGAGCCGCAGGGCATGTCCAGCAAATTCTTTGCGGATCTTCAGTGAAGCAGTTCGTGCAGTGTATCTACAGCTGCAGGAAAGTTTGACATGCCGAAGCTTCAAGATTTGCAAGTAGTTGTTTAATGGAAGGGCTCCAGCTCTTAGGCGCGCATTGAGCTGCCCCTCCAGTTCGGCACACCCGTGCCGGACCCCCTCTGGAACCTTCGGAGTATGAGGACGCGATCTCGCTCGAAGAACGTACTATAGGGGCCTTAATAATTACCGACACTATTTTGGAGGTTCCTTGTTATAATTATGGTATAGTATACCCCAAAACCCTATTCTAATTATTAAGGCCCGTTTAGTAATGCTTTGGCAGTTTGCAGCTACGCGACAAGAGTTGTCTCCGTGCTGCCCCGCGCTAAGTCGGCTGTTTCGGTGGAGCTGCTGGCTCGAGTGAGCATCTTAAGGCAGTGCAGCGATGCACAGCCACTTGCACAAACATGCACAAGCACTATGTGTCTGTGAAGTCTCTATGCCTTGATTGGGTCTGGGGGCAGTGGCAGCAAGACAACAGACCTTCACCAAGTTGGGCACAGCCTGTAAGGACTCTGTAAGGCCTCAAGACCCGTAAAAGAACCCAAATTTCAAGCCTCCTATCGTGCACCAGACCCTGCATCTAGAATCCAGACGTTGGTGTAACCATCGTGGTAGGCATTTGGAGAGCATCCGAAATTAGGATTATAACAAGGATCCTACTATTTAGGGTACCATATTAGGGTCCCCTATTTTCGGAAACTCCCATTTGGAGAGCATCCAGTTTTTCATCCCCAAAGCTGTGATCCATGGCAAAGCTGGCAGATGCTCTGAAGGAGGCCGCCGGGGCTCGGGGCTCGCAGGCCCTTTGGGGTTCCTTGGACATCCGCCCCCTCTTTTGGCCGATAGAAATGGGGAGATCCTGGCTCTCACCCACTCCCTCGACTTCAGGCCTCCTCTCTTCCGATCACCTCATATACCCAACTTCCCGAAAAAGGACGGCATGGCGATGTCTTCCCACCAAGCTCTTGGGATGCCGTCTGCATGGAAGGGGCAGCTGCCGTGGATTTGCAGCTGCCGCACGAACCTATAAACTGAATCCACGGGCCCATGAGCTGTCAAGAGCCCAACAGCCCGGGCCGAACCTACCCAGCGCGCAAGCAACTCCTGCCGAAACCGCCTGCAAAGTTTTGCCCCCAAGCTCTACTCTGCATGATGCTCCCCTGAATAGTAAACCTCGAACCCTAAATCCTGAACCCTCAACCCCGAAACAGATCGAACTCTGAGCGCTAAACTCTAAACCCAGTTCCGCAGAGGCTGCCGCTGTGGCCACGGCGGAAGAGGGAGACTTCAACTCAGCGTCGGAAGCTCGGTGTGAGTACTCAGGGATCGTGTAGAAGCATTATAGTAATGGTATCTCCTTTTTGTCCCTATATGCTGATACTATTGTAATTGTGATCGACACATATACACGTACAGGTCCCGAAAACGCAATGAAATCATGAAGGCCCTTATATTACAGGCTGGGCATCGGATCTTCCAGCTCGGCTTTGGTGATGTTTGGTTCCGACCGTGGGAATTCTGGCCTGAGATGGTAGGGTTGCCGGGTCTCAAAATTCAGCGGTTTGGTCTCAGTACTGTAGACTTGGAGATTTCCCTTGCCCAGGAACCCTGCTCGCCAGCAGCGAGCACCTCGATAGAGATTTGCATGGCTATGCAAGTATTGGAGTTGTTAGAAGCTGGGGTCTTCAACATGAAAAACAGAGTCCAACCCTAAACCCTAAAACCCTAAACCCTAAACCCTTGCAGGGCCGAATTGACATGCAAACCTCTCCCATGCAGTAATTACTTGAAGCCTGGAGCCCCACAACTCTGGCTGAAGCCCTCCAGAAACCCAAATAGTTACCATTACTACGGTTGATGGACAAAATCCTGCATGACCCATTATCAGGAATATACCATAATTCCCATAGTTTAGGGTCCTTAGGGTCATGCAGGATTTTGTCCATCAGCCGTATTTTGGGGGTTCCTTCTTATATTTATAGCATAATGGGCCCCCAAAGCCCTATTCTCAATATCAAGGCCCCCTTCAGATCAAAGGCCTCTTGAGCTCCAGGTTTTCTGGCATCCTCTCGAAGCTCAAGAGGGGTATCGCGGAGGCAGATGCTGCAGACTGCCAGGTATGAGCATATCCACTGGGGAGCTCGTTGGCTGCCTTGGGGCTTTGGAGATGTCATCCTCAAAGCAAGAGCTTGAGTCACACACCCTAAACCCTAAAGTCGGAGATTAGCAGAACTTTCCGCAAAGCTTGGGCAGGTCAAGAAGACGCCGGCCCTCTTGGAGGAGGCTCCTCTCGTGGTTTCTGTGCAGCAGGTACCGAAGCCTCGAATCAAAGACCTAAGCCCTCAGCCCTTCTACCCAGAGCCCTCCGCCCCCAACCCTGGAAACCCCCAAGCCTCAGAACACCTCCATCCAAGCTAGGTCGCACGCTTTCTCGACACCGAAATTGGATCATGACGGGCCCTTTCAGTATCAGCTTCGCTGCAAGACTCCCAGATTTCTCAGACTTCAGGGCCTAGTAGCCGCGAGCCTTACGACCCAAACCCCTAAACTCCCAACACCCTTAGCTCTTTTCTTAAGCACCAACAACCCCAAAATCCTAAAACCCCGAAAATCCTAAAACCCGTAAACGCTTAAACTCCTAACTAAACCCTAAGCTTGATGCTGCAGGTCCCTGGCGACATCGACGCTTGGCCAGAGACTCGGAGCTCTGGGAGCTGGGTTTAGGGTTTAGGGTTTAGGGTTGTCTTTAGGGGGATTACGGAGCTTAGTAGGGATTAGGGAGCTGAGGGATTGAGGAGCTTAGTAGGGATTAGGGGGTTGAGGGATTGGGGAGCTTAGTGGGGATTAGGGAGTTCAGGGATTGGGTAGTAGGGATTAGGAGGTTGAGGGATTGGGGATAAGGGAAGTCAGTAGGATCTAGGGCGTTTAGAGAGACTGTGAGGGATTAGGGAGTTTGGGGTGCCAAGGCCCTTCTTGCTTCGCGTCTCCTCTGAAAAGGCTTCCTTCACGAAGCAGGCGCATGGGCATGTATAGAGTCCGAACCATTTCACACACATGTGCAGGTCGTAAACTCCGAGAACACCCAGTGAAAGCAAGCACCAAATCCTGCAGACTTGAACCCCGAGCTTCGCTAGAGCTTCCCTGAGCAGATTTGGGAGACATCCTCCATACTGCTGACGAGCCCAGTGCCCACTCCTTGGGTTCGCTGGCGATAGACAGGATGCAGCTCACACTTCCAAAAGCGCCGTTTTTTTCCGCACGACTGCTTCGACGGCTAGTAGCAGAGCAGTGCTATGGCAAGAGGCACGTTTGGCTGTGTGCTGCCATCCGTTGCTGTCACCGAGGTGGGCTGCCAGCTTCCAGCTGCAGGAAGACAAGTCCCGATTAGGTATCCACAAGGTGCCGCAGCATCCAGTTGCACCTAAACCCCGAAAGCCTAAACCCGTTCTATCATGATGTAACTCTGCTTCCGCACGTAGCCCGTGCACTTAGTAGCCTTCAGATCCCTAGCAGCGAGGGAGACAGCACCTTCTTGGAGCCCTTGTTCATGCCTTTGCCTTCTTCTGACATGCGCTATCTGATGGCTGTAGCCATGTCGGCTTCCTTGTGCATAGCTTTGCGTCGCAGATATGTCCATCAGCGACGCCGACTTTGTGATTCGCTCTGGCCGTGTGATTGATGGCACCGGGAAGCCCGAGTTCGTAGCAGACATCGCTGTCACTGGGCTTTGGAGTACCATACTTAATACCTTTTTCTTAAAGGAACCATTATAAAATGGTTTATACTTCTCCGTGGCTACTTAAAAGCCCAGGTCAAGGATGGCGTGATTTCCGCAATCGGGCAAGACCTCCCTGTTCAGGGAAGGCAGGAGTTTGATGCCCGAGGATTACTAGTCACGCCCGGATGGGTAGATGGTCACACGCACTACGATGCGCAGTGGTCATGGGATCCCTATCTCAGTCCCAGCTCTTCCTGTGGGGTTACGACCTGCATCATGGGCAATTGTGGCATTGGCTTCGCTCCATGTCAAAAAGATCGGCGGAAGTTCCTTGCGCACCTTGTCGAGGCAGTCGAAGATGTTCCGGAGCGGATCATAGCCGAAGGGCTTACCTACGACTTCGAGACCTTCGAAGAGTACATGGACAGTCTCGATCGTGCATCCCTGGCTTGCGATGTTGCTGTGCTCGTCGGACATTCGGCCGTGCGCGCCTGGGTGATGGGAGATCGGGCAAACTTGTCCGACAAGCCGGGAGGTGCATTGATTCAAACCTTAATTAGCGCATGTCGCCTGGGAATGTAGCACCAATCTCGTCTCCCTACAGGTGCAGCGGAGCATCCGCTGAAGGATCATGAGATCGAGGACTGGTGTTGAAAGCATGTTCCCATTGCTTCAAGCGCAGTAGATTCTACGCATGTTTGCCCCGAGAACCCGTTCTGTTTCGTAGGCTTTTCAGCATAGGTCTGTCATTGTCGGTGAGTTGTCCTTCACAGCCTCATGGTCTTACACCTGATGTGCCAAAGTCACTTAATGTCGAACTGTCAACAGGCGTCCTAAGCTAGGAAGTCAAAGGGAGGCGACTAGGTCCAGAGTACGACCCTGCCCAACACAACGGACGTGCCATGGTGGGTGCTTTCTACTATCGCAGCTATTGCTGTGCATTCTCCTGTCGCAAAGATGTTCTTTTGCATCTGACAAAATAACAGACAAGATGCACCACGTGCTGTTCAAATCTTGGCTCACTAAGCCAATCTGACAAAATCCTTCTCGAGCCACAGTAAGGTTCGTACCTTTTTTCGTAGCTTAAGGTACTTGGGTGATGCAGAGTTGTGTCCATCGGCAGTACAGCTTCAAATCAGACAGGTTCATACAACCGGGGTGGAACTTCGATGCTTTAGGCATTTCGATTCCTTCAGCCAAGCTGTGACTCATTCCTGTCACCCCAGAGCACGTAGGTCCTCAACCCTGAACCTCACATCCAAAATGCCAGAGGCCATTGCCGCCCTCGTTCGCGATGCTGTGGCTGTCGGTGCCTATGGCTTTTCCACGTCGCGGTTGCTTATGCACCGCGATCCGGAGGGCAGCTGGGCTTTGGGCTCAGGGTTTAGGGTGTAGGGTTGAGGTAATTAGAATCTTGCCTATACTATTTTGTGGGGGCTCCTTATTATATTTATAATGCGCCCCAAAACCCTAAGCTAATTAAAGGCCCCTATAGTAGAAGGTAGTGGGTTGGGGATCCACTGTAGAGGAGAGGAAGAGTTAGGTTGATGTGCGCGAAATCAAGTTGCGGGTTCTGAGACCGCAACCACTCAGTGCCTGCCAGAAATGAGGCACTTTGACGCCTGGCACGCTATCTTGTGCAGACGAGCTGAAAGCTATTGCCCAAGCTATCGCAGACGGTGGTGGTGGCGTCTTTGAGATGTCTACAGATTTCCTCTCATACGACGATGTTCTCCATGAAAACATGGATCCCCAAAAGCTTCGAGCTTATCAGCGGGGGGAGTATGAGTGGCTCATAGACATCGCCCGTCGACATGGGCGAGATGTTCCTGTAACCTTCAACTGCTTCGCAAATCATCCGACCTTGTTCGTGATTCAATCCATCAATGCTGCTGAAATCGCACGAGTTTAAAGTTTTGACCTGTGGCCACTACTGAAGCTTTAGAAGAGCTAGTCAGCTGGAGTTATTGAACTTTCCATGCTTTGGTGAACGCCCTGATTTAAAACCTTGTACAAGTTTATGAAACCTAAAGCCCCAAAGCTCACAGCATTAAACCCCCGGCAGAACCCCTCAAGGACGCTGGTGGCCTGGCTAGGGGCCAGTGCATTGCCCGTGCACAAGGTCTCCTGCAATCCTTCCACTCCAGGGTCCATCCGTTCCACATGAGCCGCACCTTCCAGGCTCCTCTTCGAAAGTATGGAATATACAAACACAATCTGAATTTAGAAAGGCTTGTTTTCAAGACGGGTACATGAATATTATGTATATATAACAATATAGGTATACATGCGTGTATATATATATACATATGTATATATATACACAAATATATACACATATTTATATGTGTGTGTATATATGTGTATGTATGTATGTACGTATGTATGTATGTATGTACGTATGTATGTCTTTCTGTTTGTTGGTTTGTTGGTGTGTTGTTTGTTTGTTTGTTTGGTTGTTTGTTTGTGTATGCTTGCATGCGTGTAGTGCGCGTGCGCGTGTGCGTGCGCGCGCGCGGGTGCGCGTGCGTGTGCGTGTGTGTGTGTGCATATATATATATATATA
>BGNK01001266.1:0-14856 GCA_003297005.1 Symbiodinium sp. clade A Y106 | reverse complement strand
GCACGCACGCACGCACACACACGCACCAGGTTTACAGCAACTCCCATCTTGCAGGCCATCCTGAAGCATTGCCAGGAGGCGGGTCTGGATCTGATTGATACTCTCAAAAGATCTGGAAAGCGAGAGAAGATCATCGCAGACGCCGGGCAGAACTTGCCAGGATGTGGAAGGAGTGATGTAGGAAGCTGCCTAAGAAGTTTGAGGATTTTTCGCCCGGAGCGGTTCCAGCACGACCCGCTTCAAGAGCCCTAATAAGAAGCAAGAGTTCAGGTTGCATGTGATCCAGGTAGAAGTTAGAAGCATCTGCCGCGCCGGCTGTTGCCTTGGCCACAAAACGTACATCAGATGAGAGTAAAGACTGAAGGAAGCTTCATGTGCCTGAAGCACGCCGATGTTAAGGCTAGCCACTGGCAAGCTTTACAACAGTATCTCTTGGAATGTTGACGTCGGCAGCTGGATGAGAGTTGGGACCTAGATCTTAGCGCTATTGATCTGTAAACGCCGGGAGCTGAGGAAGCGACAGCCTTCTTCACTTCTGAACAGCCCTGCCAGTACAAGTACCTGCAAGATTTCTTCGGAGATTTCGAAGAGCACTTTCCTTGGACATCACACTACGAGCCTGAGAAAGCCACAGACGCAGGGTCTATATTAGCAGCTCTTGTGGGTATGACTATGTCAAAAAGGCACGGAGGCCCGCGTCTAGTAACCCTGTGACCGAGGACAGTGTTGTGGCGATCGCTCGAAGGGAAGGCCGGGGTGTCGCCGAGGTGTACTGGGACATCATGATCAACGGCGGGGTGGTCTGGAAGCCCTTCCTGGGTTCATATGATTGGGGCGGTTACAACATGACCTGCACCATGTTAAACCATCCGCACATCATGCCCGGCTTCGCAGATGCTGGGGCGCATGGAACCATCTTCCAGGATGCTGCGATCGCATCCCACATGCTTTGCTATCTGGCCCGTGACCGTGTAAAAGGTCCCAAGATGAATTTGGAGCATGTGGTGAAGCAGAACAGCCTGGAGGTTGCCAGCTTCTTCGGCCTCAAGGATCGCGGATCACTACAAGTTGGCATGTGCACTGGCCTGATTCTATTTCAGGGGGCGAAATTTAATCAGGACCCTTAGCAAGGCACAAGTACCCTAAAGTCCCTAAAGCCTAATTCCCCCCGGGGGGTGGATCAAGTCTCTCAGATGCATGCTCCACACATGTGAGAGTTTCTGAAAGTTCGGGGTACCTGATTTGGGGCGCTTTTCTTAGGATCCTACTATTTCGGGTACTATATTGGGGTCCCCTATTTTCGGAAATTTTAAATTTAGGGTACTATATTAGGGTCCCCTATTTTCGGCAACTCCCACATGTGTGTATGTGTGTGCCTGTAAGGAAGGCGGACATTAACGTGATCGACTTTGAGAGGTTGAGCATCTCGTGTGCACAGCTTAGGGTAGTTTAGAGTTCAGGGTTTGGGGTTGTGAGTTTAGGGTTTAGGGTTTGGTGTTTGGGTTTGGGATTTAGAGGTTAGAGTTTACGGTTTAGGTTTTGGGGTTTGGGTTTAGAGTTTAGCCTCGTTGCTAACGTATTGTCGCTGGTTTATCTGACAGCACGGTCTGCTTCTGAACATTGGCACTCAGGTATGGGCCAACCCTACATTGCCAAAGACATGCCCCTGGGACAGGACGGAGCAAAGTTGTGCATCTGATCTGCTGCCAGTGCTGATGGAAGTTTACGAATCCGCGAGCCATAGACTTACCTAGCAGTGGAAGTGACGCCAAGACTGACTGCTGTTGTTGTTGTGGTGGTGGTGCTGGTTGTGCCTCGTTGCAATACAACTACGACTACGAGTTCTAGTGTCAGTATCACGACGCTCTTCGTGGTTCTTCTTTGACAGAAGCACCGAACATGCTGTCAGGACCGCTGGCTACAAGATGTGGAGGGATACTGCCTCACCTTGCTTTCTGGGCGACCGACCCTGATGCATCTTGCCTGCTGGGCCTACGTATATAATACCTCAAAAAACACCCTTCCTACTAAAATGGCCGTACGCTTGCAACCTAAGCTGAAACCGACAGCCTGAACCCTGAGACTTTGTGGCTGAATGTCGATATGGATTCGATATCGATGAAAGTTTTGTTGATCCATGAAGACCTTCAGATGCTAGCTTCCAAGCCCCTAGTCATCATGTTCGTCAAGGAGATCATGTGTTCCCTGCCCTTCCTGCTTTCGCGCATCCGCGATGAGCGGCAACCAGCCGCAACCTCAACAGGTGTCTACGGAGGCTCTTGCCCCAAACACGGCCATGTATGTGGATACGAGCCAGCTTGCAAGCCGAAAAGTAGTTTCATAAGGTGAGCTGGGCTCGTCCGGTGATGCTTGGGATACAACTCAAGAATCACGGACACTCGAAGCTAGTCTACTGATGCACTGGAAGCAAGGTCGGGGGCAACCTCTCGAAGCAGCCGGGACTAGTCCTCATCCTGAAATTCCGATCCTGAAATTGCCGTGCCAGTCAATTTCAGTCGCCACAGAATTCGTACCGCGTGCGTTTCCGGACCTGCATTGCACCTCGAACTCTCATCAACCGCATCACTGGCAAAGCCCGCCTTGTGACGGGTTGATTTTGTCAAGATCAACTGCAGTGCCGGAAGATGGGTGACACAGTTCGCAGTAATGACATGACATAAGAAAAGTCCGGTGAATATGGGTCGCCAGTCAATTACACCACCGCCCATTCCACCACGGCCATCATCGGAACGAACGTAGCGGCCGCAGAGCCTCCGCATCAGCAGTATCACGGGCTCCGTCCGTTGCTTTGCTCGCTGTCGTCGTCATCGGTATACCGGAACAACAGCATACTCAAAAGCACTCTTATCCAACGTCTTCGTCTCCGACGCCAAAGATAGCATTAAGCGAGTCGTTATGAATCAAAAAGCAACCAAGAACCCTAAACCCCAAACCTATCCTGAAAACTACGCCCAACACCACTTGGCCCCCTCTCTGCCCTCAGAAGCGAGGCATGGTCGTCTGACCGGAGCCCTCCCTGGACGACTCGTCCGGAACCCCCGGCGCAACGCAGCAGCCTACCAAGGATCCCTGGCTGCACTTTTCAGTGGCTTGGGCAAGGCGGTCGGGTTGAGGTTCTTCGAAGACTTGGGTCTCAAATACGTATTGTTTATTCAGCATAAGCCTCGGTGTTAGAGCAGCTTGACGACCATGACGACCATGACGACCATGGCCAGGAGGACCACGACAGGACCACCAGAACCAGCAGAACCAGCAGAACTACCAGGACCCTCGGACCACCGAGTACCAGGACAACCAGGACGACCACTGCCATTGGAACGATCAGGAGACCCCACCACAGGAAAATCACCAGAAACCACACACCAAAAGACCACCAGGAGACCACCGGGAGACCTGACGCAATTCAGGACAACGGCCACGGGATTCAGAGCAACCATGCGCCGGCAGGTTTCCGAGACTGCGGTGGTTGGTGGAACATTCTCTGTGCGCCTCGCCCTATGCTTCCCCCATGTACTCGGAATTCAGAGACACCTCGCCACAGCGGCAGTCGGATGACCGTTCTGACATTCCGCGTGTGCCGCTACACAAATCAGTTTTCATTACTCTCACTGTAAGGGTCCCATAAAGTAGCGTGTTCCACAGCGTTTGAGGGATGTTCTATCAACTTGGATGTAGCCCGGCCTAGAAGAACGTGCTTGTCGAGGCTGCAGCACCGCCCACTTTCCTCCCGCTTGGAGGTTTAATGAGTTTACTGCTTGCGCTGTGCGTGCCACCAGCCCAATCTCGACTGCTAATGCACAGCGTCAGACGAACAACGCTGAAGCCGCGATGCACGACATGATCTTTTCCAAAGCAGCTAAGGAATTGCCTGGGAGGCAGGGTGTCAAGGAGTAGTGGAGGGTTCAGGGTTTAGGGTTGGGGTTGGGGTTCAGGGATTCAGGTTGTAGGTGTTCGGGATTTAGGGTTTAGGTTTTTGGGATTTGGGGTTTAGTTTAAAGTCGTCAGTCCGCTCGACAGGTCCGACAGGCCTCCACCAGCAAGGGGTACATGTACTACGATAAAATGGGTCGGAAGACTTAGCAACTACATCCCTTGTCGTCCGTGTTAAAACTTAAAACGCGAAGGCGAAGTGCAATGTAGCACAAAAACCGTTTTTTTTTTATAACTGTTAAGTCCCCAGTAAAAGGGTTACTACTACTACTACTACTACTACTACTACTACTACTACTACTACTACTACTACTACTACGGTCTTTAGTTCCAGCTCTAAACCTTGGACCCCAGACAAGCAACAGCCCTAGATGCTACCATTTTCGACACCCTGCCTAGACCCTAAGCCTACCTCTGTGCCCAACCGTAGCACTGGCTCCTCCCGGCCAGCGAAAAGGGCCCTCAAAAAACGAAACCCTAAACCCGAAGCCCTAAACCCCAAACCCTAAACCCTAAACCCGAAACCCCAAACCGGAAACCCTTGAACCCGAAACCCCAAACCTAAACCCGAAACCCGAAACCTTGACACTCGAAACCCTAAATCCCAAACTCAATGAAACTCGGAAGGTGTCCGGAGTGTTTCACGGCGGCTTGCAGAAGGACTTTTACTGTTTGGGGGGATGCCAATTGCCAAGAAGATTTTACAGGGGTTCTGCAAGGGTACTGTACGTAACCGCACCGTGCAAACCTTGTCAGATCGTCCTACAATCGCACAATACGCACATTTGCACATAATTATGACCGGCTACAGGTGTAGTTGTAGCCTAGTAGAGCTTTCCTGTCTTCGTAGTTTCCTGTTTTAGGAAAACAGTACAGCACAACCGTTCCATCGACTACTCTGCAGCACAGCCGCTTTAGGGTTCAGGGTTTAGGGGCTTAGGGTTTGGGGTTTAGGGGTTAAGGGTCTAGGGCTGACAGGAGACTGCGCAAGCCCGAGCGGCAGATGCCAAGGGTGGTGCCAGCGCGGCATCTCGGATTCTGAGACTTGGGCTGATTTATGGTAGGGGCTTTAATGGTTAGAACACAGACCTTCGTGGGTTTCGGTCTGTGTCTGTGTGGCCTTTGAACACTTTTGTTTTGTAGTCGTTCCTATGCTGCAAGGTCACGTTACAGCGATCCCAAAACCCTAGTACCGCAAGCCTCCCTGAACCTCCGAAACGTTAATCCCAAGAGCCCTGGAAGACACAGGAGAAGCACCTTGGAAGAGCGAAGCCGTCTGTGAGCGGCCATGTTGAGTCAGCTACTTTTGAAGGGATGCTCAGTGATCTCATACGGTTATTGTTGTTTTCATGACCGTTATCATCTATTTTTTACTACCTGTATTATTTTCGTCAGTATTTTACTGTAGATACTGTTTCTATTATTCTTGGTTTTGCAATTATTTCATTACTATATTGCATCCGTGTTGCACTCTCCATTACAGACACAAGAGGCTGTACCGTGACTGACATGGCATGAGCCAGTGCAGCGATCGAGTTCATCAGAAAAGCTCATGGGGTTGAGGGAACCCTAAACCCTAAACCCTAAACCCTGGTTTATGGCTAAAAGTTCACACAGGGTTCAGGGTTTAGGCTAAAGGGTTGCGGCTTTAGGGCTGAAGGTTTAGGGCTCAGGGTTTATTTTGTAGAGGTTTCAACTTCCTTGTAAGAATGTAACAGTATTTGCAGCTTCAACAGCATCATCTGCTTGTTTTCGGCCATGGGCCCCAGTTTTCGTTTTTCGTTTTGTGATGCCTTGAATGTCCAGGTAGGTGGCTCCTGACAGTCGGCTACTGTAACCACTAGTATCAGGCTGCCGGTTCATGGCTTCCTTTCCAAGCACAAGACCTGCAGCTTCAAGCATTGTTTCCACATCCGCACTGTCCCCATTCTTGAGGGAGCAATCTCATCGCTGGGGCTTCAAGCCAGAAACCGATTCATGCTCTCATCAAAACCTAGCACCTCCTGCTCTTTCTCTCTGGCGCTGACCGTCCTTTCTCTCTTCGTTTCTCTCTTTCCCTCCATTCCAATCTGTGCCCGTCTGCTTTGACAGGCTGTTGCGCCGTTTGTCTCTCCCTCACTTTCTGTCCGTTTCTCTTGCCGTCAATCTCTGTCTCCGTCTCTCGCTCCCTCTTCACCCTCCACGCCAAGCAGAGCTCTGCCCTTGCAGGCAGGGGTCCGCGATGCACCCATGGTGTCGGAGATGGCGCTGCGCCTCCTCAGCCAGGGTATGAAGGCCGCTCAGAAGCCGGAAGCTCAGGGCTTCAAAGGTGAGAACATCTTTTTGGGGTTCTTGTTAAGGAGTTTCATTTAGGTTACCATAATAGGGATCTATAGTGGATAGTACCGTTTCCCTCTGCTGGTAAGTTACATTAAAATCCTGAACAAGATCCCAGTTTCGGGGGCACGTCGTACTCGACCGAAAGCCTTGCGAAAGGAAGAAAGAACAGCGTTGTGAGAGTTGGAGAGGGAAGGCAATGAAAACAAGAGTTAAACAGAATTAAATCCGGAGAGATAATTATCCGTCAGCGGCAGGGTCCGAACCGCAGGACCCGAAACAACTTAAATCTAGAGTTAGTTCTTGCAGGTATATGCTTGGTTTTGCGAAGCAAGTAAATCTAGATTTAATTGTTTTTGTGCCTCAGGTAAAGTAGCAAGCCATCGTTACTTCCTTTCGGTTCCAAGTCTCGTGTCTTCAAAGACAATTAACCTCTGATTTACTTTTCCGTGCTCCGGAAAAGAGTAAGCCACCGCTACCTCCCTTCGTAAAGTAGCAAGCTATCGGTTCTTTTCGGTTCCACATCTCCGGTCGTCAAAAACAATTGACTCCAGATTTAATTGTTTTGCGGGCCCGAGAGGGGGGTTGGAGATCATGGCTGGGAATCGTGGATTTAGCAAGTATTGGTCTCAAGCTCCATTCCCAACCACCCCTTTTGGAGCCCGAGAAGGGGGGGTTTGGAAATCATGGAATTGGCAAGTTTGGAGGTAGAACTCCCATTCCCATCCACACCTGAGCCGGGGGCTGGAAATCATGGGTTTTTGGCTACAAGCTCCCATTCTCAACACCCCTTTCTGGAGCTGAGACGGGGGGTTGGAAATCATGGCTGGAAATTATGGATTTAGCAAGTGTTCGCCACAAGCTCCATTCCCAACCACCCTGTTTGGAGCCCGAGAGGGGGGGGGGGTTGGCTATGGATTGGGAAGTTTGGTCAAAAATCTTATAAGTCCGAGTCCCAACCTGTAGATCAGAGAGGTAGCAGGAATGGTTGATGGACAAAATCCTGCATGACCCATAATAAGGAATATACCATAATTCCCATAGTTTAGGGTCCTTAGGGTCATGCAGGATTTTGTCCATCAACCGGATGGAACCCCAAGACTCCGAAGCCTTGAAGAACACTTAAATCCAGAGTTAATTCCCCTCAGAGGGACCCAAGATCCAGACGGTTGATGGACAAAATCCTGCATTACCTTAAGGACCCTAAACTATGGGAATTACGGTATATTCCTTATTATGGGTCATGCAGGATTTTGTCCATCAACCGGAGTAATTCCCCTCAAAGGGACCCCAACCCGCAGACAACAATTAAATCCAGAGCTAATTGTCCGGACAGGGGTGCGGAACAAGACCGACAATTAACTCTTGAGGTAATTGTCTCCTTCCTACACCCTGACAAACAATTCAATCCAGGGTCTATTGGCTGGATAGAGCATTGACAAACTTGACAAACCCCCCAGAAGCCAGAACATTTAACGACAAAGGTTCAAACTCTTGTTTTCAGTGTTTTTCGAGTGTGTTGTATAGCTTTGTCACCTTCTGCTACTGAGCGATACTGAACGGTGCCTCAGAGCTTTTCCTCAGCGGGCACAGGGACACACGGCTAATATGCCAAGAGCTTTGGCTGGGAGCTGCCAGCCACTGGGCCGTCATGATGCCAACGCGAAAATTCAATTAAGTGGTTGCAGGGCCCTAAACCCTAAACCCTAAACCGATCTTTAAGGCTTTAAGGTGCCTATATTTCGACTGCTCTTCTCATCTGGTCGTTCTTGATTAATCAGACTACTTGCCGCTGGATGTTTTGACTGCGCATAAGCATCATTCTCAGGCGTGCTGCTGCTTTAAGCAGGGGGCTATATGGGTGGTTGTCAAAATTATGGGCCCTTTTTGGGTCCCTAATGTAATACAGCACCTACTATTTAGGGTACCCCAAAAGGGACCCTAATTTTGACAACTACCCATATAGAATGATGAACAGCTTTTGTCTGTCTGAATCGTCCGGAAGCTCTCCGCGTCCCTTGGGTCCATGGCCAGTTCGGCGACCTCATTCCCCTCGATGCCATCTCAGGCCCTGCGATTGATGTACTATAGGGGCCTTAATAATTAGAATAGGGCTCAGGGGTATATTATACTATACTTATAAAAAGGAACCCTCGCAATAGTATTGGTAATAATTTAGGGCCCTAAAGTAGGCACTCGAAGTGTTTTCGGAGTTCCGGGAAATTGAAGTAATGTATCATGGAGCGAGAACGGATCCGACAACCCTTGCAAAAAAGAATCCAGAAATCCTGTAGCAGTGTAGGCCCGTCGGAAGTGATGTTTCGTGATAGTCGTACTAATCCTGAGGAAATTATAGCGAGGTCATGCGACGTCACCCCGAAATAACGGAATTAACGACCCGACCTGGAAATACAAATTAGTGACCTGGACTTTGTGTTAAGTGGTGCGGGGAAAACTGGAGGCTGGGGAGGCCCCGGGCAGGGAATCCAAAATCAATTTGTTGAGGCTCAACAAATTGATTTTGGCAGTTCCGGGAGGTGGGAAGGCTGGAGGCTGGGGAGGCACCGGGCAGGGAATCCAAAATCAATTTGTTGAGGCTCAACAAATTGATTTTGGTTGTTCAGGGCCGTGGGAAGGCTGGAGGCTGGGGAGGCACCAGGGCAGGGAATCCAAAATGAATTTGCTGAGGCTCAACAAATTGATTCCGGTTGTTCAGGGCCGTTGGAAGCTGGAGGCTGGGGAGCTTCCGGGCAGGGAATTAAATCCAAAATCAATTTGTTGAGTGGATTTTAGTGGTTCCGGGCGGTGGGAAGGCTGGAGGCTGGGGAGGCACCCGGGCAGGGAATCCAAAATCAATTTGTTGAGGCTCAACAAATTGATTTTTGTTGTTCCGGGCCGTGGGAAGCTGAGGCACATGGCAGGGAATCCAAAATCAATTTNGAGCCTCAACAAATTGATTTTGGTGGTTCCGGGCCGTGGGGAATGCTACTACTATTGCTGCTACTACTACTACTACCACCACACCAACTGCGACTGCTGCTGCCACTAACAACAACAACAACAACCACTACTGCTGCTGCTGCTGCAGCTGCTACCACTACTACTACTACTACTAGTACTACTACTACTACTACTACTACCACGACGACTACTACTACGACGACTACTACTACTACTACTACCCCACTTCTGCTACTTACTACTACTACTACGACGACGACGACTACTACTACTACTGCGACTTCTACTGCCACTGCAGGTTGCGAGGGCTATTTAAACCGGAATTAAGCGAAATTAATGACCCGACCCGACCTGTGAAATTAACGGAATTAGGATGCGACCTGACCCGACCTGGGCATATTTCCAATGCCAAATTATTATAATTTCCCCAGTAATCGTACGTGCAGGCACGGTGTCAGCTCAGCAATATGTGATGATTAGCAGCACTCCATCTTGGGAGCCTGAACCCACCAGACCCCCCGGAGTAGTTGAAAACCTGCGCCCCTGATGCCGAGAGGCATGGAGCGCGCATTGTGCACGGCATTGCTGGACATTCTGAAGGACTCCCCTGCTCACTCCAAGGAGGTGATGAAGCTCATGTTTCTGGTTCATAGCCGTATTGACTATAGATGGGGCTCTCGCGCCGGGGTTCAAGTGTGGCTACAAAGAGTGCGAGGGGCTGTGGACATTTCCTGAATTCACTGTAACGGCTCAGCACTTTGGAAGGTGTGAGCTGACGGGTTGCAGCCCCCCATGGCTTGCAGCTCCCGGGAAGTCGCTGCAAGGGGACCTCAATGTTCCAGAATTCTACACTCCGTACCCCGCACCCAGCTTGGGCAAGGCACCGTGAAGTGTAGTTGCAGCCGCACCCGACCTTCTCTCCAAAACTGTCTCAGCTGGCAGCCTGCTTCGCACTGGTCGTTCAGTGCTGCGGCAAAACAGGGTTTGGCCTCTGATAGCAAACGCGTCTCAAGCGGTGTCAGGAGCCTGGCATGCCCTCAGATGTGGCGGAGGCTCGTTCGAGCGACTTCGGAACGGAGTCCTAGCGCACCCCTGTTCTTGATCCAGAGTGCTGAGCTGTCGACTTCACTTTTCTGGTGCAATTTTTGCATTATTTTCGTCCTTTCTTGAAATGTTCAGCGTTTGGAATCATCACAAGCCTGAAATCATGTACCACCCACTACGCGACTAGCAGACCTTTCCGGCCGGCAAACTCACGGTTTGGCAGTTGTGGTTTGCACCGGGGACCGCTGTTTAAAATTATGTGTGGGTATGTACCTAGCATGGCATAGCAAAGCCTCGCATGGCAAGGCATGGCATGGCACATCACGTCAGCCCATCTCATCTCAGCTCATCTCATTAATCCTACCCTTATCCTCACTATTACCATCGCCAGTACCATTACCGTTATCATTGTCACTATCATGTCATACCATATCATACCATGGCATATTGTATACATGCATCGGAAGCCGGTCCAGGCTGCCCTGACATCCGAAGTGGGTCGCAGGCAGGGTATGCAGCCTTAAGCAGGGTTTCGGGCTTAGGGCCAGCTTCAACCCACATCATACCCGAAGTGCATAGCTGCATAGCCTCGGTACTTTCCTGCATGATGCAGCAGCCCGGTGAAGATCCGGTGGTTTCGGTTTTTAGAAAGATGCAGAGCAGGCATGTGGAGGCCTAGCTCCGAATCAAACTTGACATTCTTGGAAGAGGTTGGCAGAGCAGGCCGAGTCCGTGGCAGAAGGGGAGGCCATGGCAGTTCCATTGAAGCTTGGTTGGCTGGTGAAAACTTCACTCTTCTTCTCCCGGCTGCACCTCCAAAAAGAGCCCTCGTCAGATCCCAATTCCGGCCAGGCAAAGCGAAAGGTGGTTGCGCCCGATTCGAAGAGCTCTGTGAGTAAAGATGCTAACCTCCCGGTGTACGTTTGCGAGGCGAGGCCGTGCAAGAGGAGCTGTGCATTGAACCGTGACTGTGCCTCGTTCTTGTCAGGGCATCAGCGGCTCGCACCAAAAGATGGAGATCAAGAAAGGCTTGTGAGCAGCCTGCGACTGCTCGCCTTCTCTGTTAAAAGAAGAGTCCCCACCAGCTTCAGAGAACTTTGCAAGTCCACTGGTTGGTAGGTGGAAGCCGAGCATGAAACAAGTGAAAAGCACAGCTGGTCACATGTCTGCCTCACCGCGCTTTGTATGATGCCAGCTGCGGACGACTGTTGATTCAGCCAGCTGTGCCGCGACCTCTGGGCTTTGAGTGTAGGAGGTGTATTATAGAATATGAGATTTCTTTTGATAGCGGCTTGATGGGTCTCAGCATCTTGGCCTCACAACATGCCGCCTGAAACCGGCAGCGACACAAAAATCATCAAAAATCCCGGTCGCACTCAGCCAGCCTTTTCAATTGCAGTCATGAAGAATCGCATCGCTGACGACTAGACTAGACGACTGCATGCGTAAGGGGCTTTAACAAGAAGACAGCTGGGAAGGGTCGAAGGAGCGCGCATGCGCCCATGCGCCCATGGAGGATCTGTCGCCATTGAATTTCAAGAGGCCTGCTCTGTCTTGAGCCCCTCTTACCATCTTGTACCCAAACCCCCAAGCGCCCTAAACCCGAAGCCCTATACCCGAGCCCCTCCCCCACCCCGGAGTTCGGAAGTTCAAGCCGAGTCATGCTGCCCGCGGAGTTCCGTGCATTATATACTTTCTAGGCCATGTTTTCCAGTTTTGTGGTTTTAGGTTCTTTATAGAGCCACCCAACACCAAAGAGGGATCCCAGCTTCATGTTTCTCCGCTACACCGTGTCCACGCCAAAGCCTGTAAGTCCAAACCCCTAACGAAGTCTAACTTTAGAGGTTGGGGTTTATGGGTTTAGAGTTTAGAGTTTCTATATGTTGTCGGGCTTGGGGACTATTTCGTTCAAACTGCAAGAACTCTCGACTCAAAGAAGCGATATACGCTTATTAGGCCTTCGCGCGTAGTTGATCATCTGTCGGAGTATGTCTTCTACGGCCTTTGCGTCCACCTCTGACTGCTTTCCTTACGCAGCAGACCAAGCCTTCTAG
Source organism: Symbiodinium sp. clade A Y106 (assembly GCA_003297005.1). Lineage (NCBI taxonomy): Eukaryota > Dinophyceae > Suessiales > Symbiodiniaceae > Symbiodinium > Symbiodinium sp. clade A. Next base: position 2,530 of record BGNK01001266.1, on the reverse strand, counting down.
AAGCCTTAGCGCTTACACTCCAAGTGAGGATAATGATGATGTTGATACTAACAACGGCAATAATGAGATTGAGGATCATGACAAATTAGCCTTCGTAAGCCTTAAACCTAATTAAACCCTAAACCCTAAGCCCTAAACCCTGAACCCTAGCCATTTTGGCTCAAGGCTCAAGGCTCAAGCTGGGTTGGTCCCGCTGTGCCTCCCCCGGGGGCAGACTTCATAGGCGTGCGTCTCGTTGGATCCTCGCGTTGATTCCCCCGAAGGGTGCCGCGGTGTGCGGAAGGGGTTCGCGCAGGTGAGGCCGCTCTACACGATCAGGGAGATGTCCGCCGTGATGCAGCTTGGGTTGCCGGGGTCGGTTCCCGTGCCGACGGATGACGACAAGAGCCCCAAGCGCAAGAGCGAGTCCGGGGGCCGCTCTGGGGCGAACAAAGCCGGGAGAGCAACGGAGACTCGAAGGGGCTTGGAGCCTCCAGGGTTGGGGCGAGAGCTGGGTGCGGAAGGGGCCGAGAACAGGCAGCTCACGATCAGCATGGTTGACTTCGAACGCCTCCTTGACCGCCAGAGCGCGACGATACTACAGGCCAATCGGGAGCACGCGCAGGGCCTCTTGGATGCGCTCGAGGCCAGGCATGGCAGCCGCTTGGACGCTTTGGAGGGCGGAGCGACGAAGGTCCAGACGGGGATCGCGCAGATGGAGGAAAGACTGGCAGCTCTGGAGCGGACGGTTCAGAATCAGCTGGGCCACCCGGGAGGGGCGGAGGCGAAGCGGAGACACACCCTGGTCTTCGGAGGCTGGGACCGCGACACCCGAAGGGAGAAAGTGCTGCGGGAGCTCCAGGAAGCGGTCACGGGCTTAGGGCTGGACAAGCTGGTGTCGGAGAAGGCCTTCACAACGGGTCCCAGGCGATCAGTCGCCATGATGAACTTCCCTCTACAGGCCTCCGAAACAGATGACGACCGTAGATCCAGAATGCACCAGATGGTCCTGGCGCTCTCCCAGGCACAGGTGGTCACCTCGGCGGGGAAGCGGTTGTGGTGCTCTTATAGCAGGACGAAACAACAGCGAGATGTCAGCAGCCACTGTGGGTGGATCAAAAGGGCCTTGGGGAACCTGGATGCTGAGTGGGCGAGGGAAGTGGACCTGGAGTACTCCACGGGCTCGGCCTGGCTTGGAAACAGCCTAGTTGGGAGTGCGACCCGCGATCCTGATGCCGACATGCCCTCTGAGAAGCTGCTGTGGCACATGAAAGGGTCGAGCAAGGCGTGGGTGGCCGTGGGGAAGCTCGCGAAGGAGACCAAGCTGGCTGAGGACGACATCCGCATGGCGCTGGAGGATACGAAACGGTGACCGCTGGAGCGGTCGCTGAAGGGGCTTGAGTCTCTGCATGCAAGTCTTGTCAGCGAATTAGGTCGTGAAGACGATGGCGGAGGTGTCGGGCCAATCCCTGATCCCTTCTCCCAAGAGGCCGATGATGGCGATCGAAATGATGACCCCAGTTTTTTCGAATTCAATGTCTTTGGCTGGAATGTGGGGGGTGCTCCTCTTGACTGCCTTGGAGAAGCGCTACTGCTGCACGCCGGCAGGAGGGTAAGGGCGGATGACCTTTTCGTTGTACAGGAACTCTCGAGACGGAAGCTTGGATGGTCCGTGGCCGCGCAGGGACACCTCCAAGAAGTGTCCCATCGCTATAAAGACCAGTGGCGTGGTGATGGGCTTGTCTATGATCCGACGGCCTGGGCAGTGGTCAACAGAAAAGCCGCAGGGAAAGGGGATCGAGCTCTGGCTGGGCACCTTCCACTTTACCCCAGGGTGCAATCAGATCGTTTACAGCGAGGAAGTGACAGGCTTCCTCAACAAGAAGCCAAAGGATGGGTTGCCCGTGATCGTACAGGGAGATGCAAACGCAGACGTAGGGTGGGGTTGCACAGAAGGGCAGCAAATGATGGCCGTGGGCAGGGAGTGCAACTCGACACTTCTGCTGAACTCCCTCGCTTTGCCCGACGGCCCCCCTCCCGGCCCACAGGGATCTCCCCACAAGTAGGCCCAGGCAAGCAGGCAGGCAGGGACACCACATTGACCTCTTCGCCACCAGCAGNTAGTGAAGTCAAGATCTACCAGGATTCCTGCCTCGTGTCGGGGACAGACCACGAGCTCGTGCACGGCAGATTCAGGCTCCGCAAGGGCAAAGGGTTTATCAGGCATCGAACAGGGCCAAAGGGTCTGGAAAGGTGAGCTTCGAAAGGTTGACTTCGTCGACCAATCCACCTTGGAAGAGCTGGCCTCCAAGCACACCCAACCCAGACCGGGGCGCGCCTACAGGGATCCGGAAAATGTCAAGGGTCTTTTCCGCCAGGCCAAGCTCTCTAAGACACGTCAGGCCTGGAAACTGGCGCTTGCGGGGAGAAGAGAGGCTCGGCGACAGTGGGAGATGGGCAGGCTACAGAGGGCACTTGATGGGGATTGGCTTGCCTACCGTGAGGCTAGCCGTCAGTGTCTCGCCGGCTGGGAACTAGGGTTCGCAGAAGC
>BGNK01001265.1:140016-155284 GCA_003297005.1 Symbiodinium sp. clade A Y106 | reverse complement strand
ATGGCGTACTTTGGGAAGGTTTATGATAGCCCTGACCCTCTGCCTGCTGTCCCTAGTGGTTTAGACCTCTGTCTTACTGTTGATGAAGTTAGGGATGCGGTGGATGATCTAAAGGCAGGTAAATCTGTTCCAGACGAGAGTTTTCCGGCGGAGTGGTGGCGCTTGTGCCCTGATGCTTTTGCGAAGTTTTTGCATGCACAAAACGGACGCGGCGTTGAGGGCTGTCTCCCACCTGAAGTATCGGAGTGCCAATTGTCTCTCCTGCCTAAACCTGGCAAGCGCAGTCGTCTTCCCAAAGACCTCAGACCCCTTGGAGTTCAAGATCCGGGTGCCAAGATCTTCGCCACCGTCCTGAGACATAGGGTCATGGTCCAGGCAATGCCGGTGCTGCAACAGTGCCCGCAGTATGCATATTGCAAAGGTAAGGCCATAGACCAGGCCATACTGCGAGTCAGCGAGCATTGTCGCGAGATCCGACAGCTGTTATTGGACAGCACTCTGAGTGTTCACAATCGGCGCGCGGGCCGGCGAACATCCTCATGCCATGGTGGGGTCATGCTTAGCTTGCATCTTAGCAAGGCTTTCGATTGTATACCGAGGGGTGCGCTTATCCAATCGCTGCAATTTGCCGGCGTGGACGCGGGGCTGCAGGCTGCCATTTTGGCGGTGCACGAAAAATGCCGCTATCACATACATCACGGGCGCTGTAAGGGCTCGGTTAATATGAAAAAGGGTATACGGCAGGGATGCGCACTCTCGCCTTGCCTGTATAGCATCTTTACGGCATGGTTGCACCATCGCTTGGCGCTGCGCACCAGTGGCGAGTGGGCACAGGCGTGTGCTACTCTGTTTGCGGACGACACGCACCTGCAGTGGCGGATTCATACACTGGCGGACTTAGAGTTCTGTTGTCATTGTATCCGCGAGACCTTCGCAGTCTTCCGTGAAGCAGGGATGCAGGTTAATTCCAGTAAGTCCGCTGTGGTAATCTCCCTCAAAGGCAATGCTGCCAAGGTCTGGCTGCGGAGGCATGAGCAGGTCACGGCTAGTGGCAAATGGATTAGTGTTGGGGTTCCCCATTGTCCTCTGTACCTGCCTAGGACCACTACGCTGGTTTATCTTGGGATTGTGGCCTCGTACGGTAACTTCGAGATGCAGACGTTTCAGCACCGTCTGCAGGAGGCTAGGGCGAATAAGCATAGGCTAGTGAAGGTGCTGCATGCCTCCGGCCTCTCCCTCAAGTATAGGGTGCACCTGTACAGTGCCTGTATCGCTCTCTCACCTATGGCTTGCATGCGGTTGGGTACACGCCGGCAGTGCTGCAAAAGCTTGATCAGGCTGATGCTAGATTCCTTCGTGCGGTTGCTAAATCACCCAGTCACCTTACACATGAAAGCACGATCGCATTGCGTAATCGGCTGCGGGTAACCTCTCCACTTGACGCTGCCATCAAGCTTGTGAAAGGGCGTGCATCGAAGTGTGACGAGCCGACTAGTCGTGCTTATTTCGAGCGGCAGCTTGCATTTTTGAGGCAGGCCAGTGCTGATGTGGTACCTGATGGGGCCGGTCTCATTAGGGTTACCGGGTCGGCTGATAGGGTTGTTGCTTGTGATGAGTGCGGGCAGTACTTCCCCAATCGTCAGCTCTCACATTGCTCGCAAGCATCCGGAGCTTGTCGTGCCGCGTGAGCAGCCGAGGGCGCGAGCCTACACCCAGCACACTATTGATGGTATGCCGCAGTGCTGTCATTGTCACAAAAAGTTTACTAGGGTTGAGGGGCTGAAGAAGCACTTGCGCCAAGCATGTACGGTCTTGCACGCTCGACCTGCTGTCCCTGCCACTGCCACTACTGGTGATGCTGCCTCCACGGCGGGTGTGGCACAGGAACCCACACCCCGGGAGCTGTCCTGTGAAGGGCCGGCAGCTCCTGTGGAGGTAGCAGGATTCGGTTCAGCGCGACTCGAGTATCAGTCCCAATCCACCTGATACTCAGGGCTGCATCCAAGCTGTTAGAGTGCTCATCGAAGAACCGGATTTCCTTGATGCCATAGCCACAGGGTGGCGACAAACTGTGCGCGCGGGTCGATACAATGATTGCCTTCGCACGTATTGTGTGCTCTGTGGTCAGTTTGTGCAGATGACGGGGCCGGGATTAAAGCAGCACTTGCGACTTGCTCACGCCTCGGTCTATGCATTGCATCGCTCAGCAGCGGAGAGCCAGTGTAGCAGCCTCGGGTTGGTTGCTGAAGCCCCGTGCCGTTTTTGTGGCGTTGCCTGCAAGGAGCCCAGAACTCATCTGAAGCGGTGGCCCGCCCTGTTCCAAGCGTCTTTTGCCAGCCTGGTGCAACAGCAATCCGCTCAGGTTGAAGCCCAGCATGGGCACGGAGCAGGCGGACGGACAGGTGGCTGTGGCACAGGCCGAGTTCGCGGACGTGTTTGGGACGCGTTCGAAGCGGGACGGCCAGGCCCTAACGACACGAAAGGAGCAGAGGGAGGAGGATCCGACGGAGAAAGGTCGTCCAAGTACTCCAAGCGCCAAGACAAGGGAGGCAAAGGACCCTACTGGAGCTCGGGATCCGGCTGGAACCCCAAAAACCAGTCCTGGAACAACTCGACGGAGAAGAACAAGTGGGGAGGGGAGACGGAGGCTGGGATGGACGTGCCGACGCAGCAGCTGCTCCAGGCCATGGTCCGGCTGACTTTGAGGCACGAGCAGGAGCTGGGCATGCTGCGGGCGGAGACGGGGTTCATGCTCTTCTTGGACACTCCTCGCATCACGAGCTGTCCTTTCTTCCACGGCTACAGGAGATCGGGGCCGATTGGACGGAGAAGTGTGCGGTGGGGACTGTCAAGAGCCCGCTGAAGACCCTGCTGCTCATGGACATAGCCAAAGAGCTCAAAACCCGCCTGGAGGCCTTTCGGGACGACACGGAAAGGCTGGAGAGTGCGATGACAACTGGGTGGATCAGTCAGGGCTCCACCCAAATGGACCCGGTATGGCATTATGATGTCTGGAACCCCAAGGAGAAGAAGCAAGAACGCTCCGATCAGCATCCGGTTGCAACAACCGCCCTCTTGGCCTCCCTGGAAATCCTCTTCCAGAACATCCCGGCGCCGGGTGTGATCCAGAGGTTCCGGAGCACGAAAGGCCTGGACGAGAACTACGACGATGTGGAAGTGGCACCCTTNAACATCCCGGCGCCGGGTGTGATCCAGAGGTTCCGGAGCACGAAAGGCCTGGACGAGAACTACGACGATGTGGAAGTGGCACCCTTTCTTCTGTGGGTGGGACTGCGGAGCAATCAGGCGCGGTTGCTGTTAAGAATCGCTGTGTCATCAAAATGGAACCCGGCGAGGCTGTGGCTATTCCCATCTTTGCTGACGCTGACAGCACAGAAGTGCGGCATGAGTCCTTCCGAGTGGGGTTTATCATCTTCCATGTTGGGGATCAGGTTGATCAGGGTCATTACCAAACTCCCTGCTGCTCACATGGAGCTCCCTTGGCACTACTGGATCTGTGATGATAATAAGCCCCCGCGTAGAGCCACGCACCGAGATAGGAGCCCTTTTAGATAGGAATGCCTACATTGTTGGACTCGTGCGATGCACCTAGAGGGGTGGCACTTGCTGCGGTCAGCGGCGCCGATCCTGTACAGATTGTCTCAATTGTTCGGCATATGATCTCAGTGGCGCTACGGGCGCGCGGCATGTGTCTGGCAGCAGTTCCATGGCTGCCTCTTCCGGTTCTTCCGGTTCTATGCACAGTAGCCTGCCACAGCGTGGGTACTTACCGACTCTTCTCATGCAAAGCCAATGCCAATATGAGGTCATCAGTTTCTGAATTCGATGCTTGTTCTTGTTAATGATGACTCCAAGATATTGACTGTAGCTGCCCGACAGCGTCACACTTGCTTTTTCCTTGCTGCAGCCTGGCTCATTCTGCCATTGCCGGGTGATAACGGTTTGGCGCCTTCGTGGGTGATCCAGTGCCCCTGCGCGTTGCACTATTAGTTTGTGTCTGACTGGCTGCAAGCATTTTCGTGCCATGAACAGTGCCTGCATCGCAGCGTATCAGCCATTTGCCGTCTGCATACGGTAGGTTGTGCCAGGACTAATGGATCAGGTGGTGGAAGTGCAGTTTCCGCTAGACATGTATACAGTGGCGCTTGAGGAATTTCTTCTCATTGAGGCGCTGATGAGGCTCCAGCAGCAACAGGGTGGTGGGGCACTGCCGCCCGCCATAGGGCTTATGCCTGTGAACGACATCCTTCTGTATGCGCAGTCTCTCCTGGATGACTCGGGCTACGCTACCTTGTTACAATATGCTGAGGGCCTGCATCACAGTCGCTTTCATGTGGTTGATGCCTACTTGCCGGAGCCTGCGCCCATACTTTGCGACCAGCTTTTGGCGGCAGAGTCGCTGGCTCGTGCCTTTCTGGCAGAGGGCCAAGCGCCGATTTGGTCAGCTGTGAGACAGGTGGTCGGGCTCTTGGAATGGCAGCCTGACCGGCATTCTGTCGCGCCGGGTAAAGGAGGCAATGTTACGCTGGGTGCGTACTCGAAAGGGCCTTTTCGTGGATTGTGCAAGGCCACACGCTCACATGCCTCAGTCTGCAGACTTCTCAACCGACTAGTGCAGCATATGGGATGTTTGTCGTGTTGGAGCACCCTGGCGATCAACCTTGATCTTCGCCTGCCGCCACACAAAGACAGTGGCAATTATCCAAGTGGAAGCCTGGTTCTTGGCTTGACGCATCATGTCAATGGCGGTCTCTGGATCGAGGACCGCACAAATGCCACGACGATGTGGTGCCGTGTATCGCATGGACCTTCGGGGCCTGCGCTTTCCACCGCACAAGATGATGCATGCTACGTGTGACTGGACTGGCACATGTCGCGTTGTGCTCACAGCTTTTTGTATAGGTCAAGTTGACAAGCTGCCTGCTGAGCAGAGGGAGCTACTACACGAATTGGGTTTCCTCTTGCCTCCCCTGGGCTGTGCCGTTCCCCCATAGGGGTTAGGAGCCTGGGTTTTGGGGTGGGGCTGGTTGCTTTTGGGACTAGTCACGCTGTCTGCTGTGTAAAGCGTGTAGCCAGATAGTCAAGCTGTGATGCTCGGATACGGCCTGTGAAATGGTGCCTGCGCTACCGCAACTGTTGCTTTTACTCTATTGGCGACTGTGTGTGCTGGGTGTCCTTTGTCAGGTACGAGTATGGCCACTGGACTGCATCAGGGGCGCTGCTGCAGCCGAGTGGGCTGCGAGAGGCGGATGCCGCCAATGCCCTTGAATGGTATGCCTGGGCATGGACAATGCTGTGCAACCTGCGGAACAGGAGTGCACTCTCGCAGGTGTGACCGTGCCTTTCGGCGGTTCCAACGCTTGATTGTGAGTGTGTGTCGCACTGCAGGCTGCAATTTGCAGGTGCAGGAGGGGCACACTACTCGCTGTTCTACCTGCTGGCTCAGTGGTGGAAGGCAGCATACACGGCGCTGTTCAAGACGTCAGGGCCTCTTGACAGCCCGTTTGCATGCTTGGGCCCCGGCTGGAGCTGATGGAGCTGGAGCTGATGGTACTGCCGCTGCACCCAACATTGCTGCGCATCGCGGAAACGTTGAAGGCGGGAGCAATCGGGATGCACTTGCTACCTCCCGGGCCGCGCAGGGCCAGGCCATGGGGGGAGCAAATGCTTCCAACTTGGGTGATCAGCCAGGAACCTGGCTGATTGAGGTGCTGTCCTCTAGTGAGGAAGATGGAGAGCAGTTCAATGACCAGGCGAACATGCAGCAAACGGCTACACATGAGCCATTGCAGTTTCAGTCGGCCGCCACATGCGTTGTGCTAGTGGAGGATGGACTGGATGGGCTGGATGGACTCGACCTGATGTCCATGGACTGAACCCGACAGCATCTGCAGCAGGTTTGTGGTGTGCCAGCTGCACAAGGGCGCTATAACTTCTTCTTGGAGATTTCACACGTTCTTGGAGGAGCGTAGTATCTGTTTGCCTTAGTGGGTTCCTCAGAAGAAGGAAGCAGCCACAGAGCTGCCGGGCGTAGCCTAAATGGCTTCGCTTGCCTATCGTCAATCATCGGATCGACGGTGAGACGTGTGCAATGCAATACTACTACTGCTGCACAAATAGAGCTAGGATCGTACACACACACACACTCACATTGACATTATGCCTATCGAATTAGGACGGCAGTAAAGACAGATTAGTTCCGAATCGACAGATATTGGCCAGGACACGCAGAGAATCTGTGGAGACGGTGGGCAGCTGCATGCAGCCTGTCTTGTTCCGAATTTCATTGCCACCGTCGCACCCCTGCTTGACAGAGACATCCAGGCATGGTCGCGATGGCGGCTCTCCACACTTGCAACATGTTCTACCACATCCTTGGTTTCTTCAAGAACTTAATCCCCAGATCCAAATCCAAATGGCAAGTTGGAAGCCGAGAAGCTCCCAGCAGGCTTTGCTGACTTTGCCGAGAAGGCTGCAACATGTAGCTGCCGTGCGAGGACGACATGACCAATGCACGTAGCAGCCCTCCTAGGAGAGTTCACACACCTGACGTCCCGAAGTCCGGAAATGTCTTTGCATGTCGTTAGCATGTCTGAGTCCCTCTTTTCTGTGAATCTTCTCGGCAAACTGAGGCTTTGATGTGGAGGATGCACTCTTGTTCGATTGTAACCCAAGCACATAGAGACGTCGTCGGCAGTGGTTGGGGTGCAAAAGCTAGAGGACTTGACGCTCACTCGTGGACCGTGCTTATGAATGAACGGCTTCGGAGTTTGAAGCATCAGCAAGAAAACGGCAAAGGAGCCAACGATGTGGTTACTGCAGCATGTAAATCGAAAAAGACACTACATGTCCGGGCAACTGATCCCATGTGGTGCTTGGACTTGCACTGCCCAACCCAATGCTCGGAAAACTTGGACCCTTGGATCCCTGAGTTGGGTGGTTCCGAGGATTCGGTGCTACTGGGATGGCCCATTGGTGAGCCACGCGCTGGCCTTTTTCCCCCATCCAGTGCCTCGCAAGAACCAAGGTAGTTAAAGTCTTCACGAAGCCAAGATTGCGCATCTTGACATGGGACGAGGATGGTGACAAGTTCACCTGTCGCAGCACATGTCGGAGAGCTTCCAGGTATCAGACTTAACTCAGATCTGCTGAGGCATTCCCCGATGAGCCTGATTCCTCCTCCTTGTACAGCTCGGCGGCCAGGCGCACAGCTCCTTTGTCCAGAGGATGTGACTTGGCGAAATCGAATTTGCCGAAGAGCTCGCCTTTGCTGCCAAGGTGCGGGAGGTCCAGGTCTCTTCGCATGGCAGCCACAGCTTTGCCACACGAAGTTCTTGTAGGAGACCAAAGACAGCCTGAAAACTAGGCAGGCAAACGCATCCAACACTCGGCTGTCAAAAAACCCAGCTGTGGAGCCTGTCGCATCATGTGACTGCACAGCCCGACCGGCTTGGACATATGTTAAGCTTCTGAACTGCCGGCTGTGCCTCCAGTGCATCTGCTGCAAGAAATCCCAGGCTCGCAGTGTCGTTGAAACTGAGGGCGGGCCGCCCCACCCCTCAGCTTCGAAAAATCGAACCAGTGCTGTCGTAGCCAACTCTTTGGAGCGTTCTGTCTGTGGAGCAGTTTAGTCGAGTCGTGCGAATGCGACATTGAATTACAGCAGGCTAAAGTCTGCAACAGCCCGAAGTTGCTCTCGCTGAATAGTCTTCGGCAGCATAGTTTCGAACCATGGTGAAACACTTCAACGGCAAGGCTTTCTATGCATACAGCTCCAGAATTCTTGAAGAAGTTGTTAACAGCAGATTGTCGAAAGAAGGACTGGAACTCCTTCGAAGCATGATGAATAACGGCACGTGTAGAAGCCCTGTCTATCTGCATCTATCTGCAAAAGTCAAGCGTCGCATGTTCAAGGTCGTTACACGGGCGAAGCCCATTTCTTCGCAAACCTCGGAATCTCAAACTTCCGCTATGCCGAGTTTCTGCAAAACCAAGCTGTTTGCGAGTCCAGCATAGGACTTGAATGGCCCGGCAGGACGAAAGGACATGCTCAACCGGTGCAAGCTGTGTGCGGTCTGAGGTGCCTCACCACAAACTTCAAAAGGGACGAAGAAGCAAGGGGTTGCCAGCTCCGCACAGATCTCTGCAGCCAGAGCCTGCTCGATGAACATCATCCATCAACCCTTTCGACCAAAACACGTGTGCTACTGCATGCTAGGCACAGCAAGCACCCTGTTGGTAGACATTACAAGATACCATAAACCGAGAGGGCATCGCTTTCAGTCGCCACTGCTCATGTCGCCTAGAACTGCCCTCGGACCTCGACGTCTGTGGCAGGCAATCCTCGCAAGCTGCAAAAGCACTTCTCCATCCGAAGCTCTTGCCTTATAGTTATGTTCAGTCCGAGCGGTGACCTGTTTCATGTCTGCTCTTGTCGTAGCTGCTGACTCTGCTTGTCAGGCCACAGCTGCTTTTCTGCTAAAGCCATGCCCCTCCCTGCCACCCTCAGTTCCACAATCTGCCCTTGGCAAAAGATCCTGTGTGAAGCAGCGCCAGGCTGTCGGGTCGTCCGGAGGCCTTCCAGGCAATCGAACCGAAGGGTCGAAGAGAGGTGGTTTTGCGGCTCGCCGGAGGATCAATCAACGACTTTTGTCCGCTCACAACGGTTTTTTGTGCTTCGCACCCTTCCATACACAAATGACCTGATCTGCCTGACATCCGGTACCATAAGCTCTGACGGCTTTTGACAGCTTTTCGCCGAACTGGATGGTCTGGAGCAAGCGGTTTTAACATGCGATGACTAAACACTATACTATACTATAGCGGACAGTTTCAAGCGGACAGTTTCAGGCAAGACATGGACATCTACGTGCCTTCGGACAGTGGCGCACCATTTTCAGCACGCGCTGTACCTGCACGACTGGACAATCCCACCCAGCACTGTAGCAGCTGTAGCACAACGAGAATCAAGCACATTCATCAAGTCGCCCAGACATTGTCATGGAGTCTACCGAACCAGGACCACATCCCAATTAAACTGGGCATTCGCCTGATCGACGGTCTCGACAAAAGCCAAAGCATCCAAGCTGGGAGGATACCTGCAAGGCAAGCAACAAAACCTCGCAGGTGCTTTGAGCAGTTCGCCCATCACTGATTGCAGTGCAGGCGACTAACGCACCTCAGCGCAGGTCCTCGTGCCATCTGAGCTCGGGCCAAAAAGGATCCTGGCTTTGAGCAGGCCCGGCCCTGGTCGGAGCAAGAGCCAGAGAAGCTGCCCAGAAGCTGAAAGAGAAGATCGGTGGAGTCAAGGTCGTCCGGTCCTTGGCGGCGCACAGCTCCCCCCTGTTTACGCAAATTCTTGCCGATGGATAATGGATACTGCGACTCAGCTTCAGTCATGCTCAGCCGGTAGCGGCTGAGAGGATGCTTGTCACGCTTCCAGCCGACGACCCAGGTCTGCAGTCCTGCTCTACTCCTGCTCTCCGAGCATGTATGTACATGCACATGCCGGCATCAGAATGAACCAAGACAGTCTCTGTAGCAACGGGTCCTAGTACTTTCCGGAGCATGTAGCTCAAGTGCATGTCTTCGCCAGTCAGTCGAGAGAGCGGGGGCTCACGTAAGAACGCGGAGGCGATCCACCGTGTTTCCTCTGGAGATAAGAGCACCGACAAGTGCAAGGATGCCTTTCTGAATGGGTGAACGGTGAATACTTAGCTCAAGGACAGGTAGGATGTGGACACAAAGGCCTCTCCTGCAAGGGGGCAATCACTGAAGTGCAACTGACACGAAGTGGTTCCAAGCATTGTCGTGTTGCTAGCTGCTGCTTGCATGGAGATCTCCAGACAACAAGTCAGAAGTGCAACTCAGGATCCAAGAACCACGCGGCATTGGCGTAGTCAACAGCAACCGGCTTCTTTGGCCGGTCCACCCATCTGACCGTGGCATCAGAAGGGGCTTTTGTTCACCGACCAAAGCAGAGATATCCCAGGCAACACCACCCCTTTTTTGTATTGCTTCTGGCGATTCATGCCGAATCCACGGCTTGGGTCACCTCGCCGTCTCCGGGTCACCCCGGCGGATGTGTCCAGCATGCCCCCAAACTCCTCACTAACTGAAGACTGACGTTGTGACACTTTGGCGAGATCATGCCAGATGATGCTTGCAAGGCAAGTCACCCTAAATGTTCCAGCAACTCCCGCCATCATGGAGAGGTGACCAGTGCGAATTTGGGCAAGGCTCCCGGCTGTTTGCGGATGTGGCGCAAATACCTGGGCTACCGCACGAAACATACAAGGTCTAAGTCTAAGCGACTGACAAAAGCACACTGCGTTCCAGCTTTGATGAGTTGGCTCGTTCAAGCGGAGCTAGGTCAGTCTAGGTGCTGGCCTGTGGCAGAGACAGGGAAAGAGACGTCGTCGTCGACTATGTACACGTACCTGAAAGACACGCCCAAGTGGAGGCCCTTCTTGCAGACTGTGGGTTTCAACTGGGTTCAAGCAACTTCCGAGGTGCCTCGTTCTGGCCGCTGAGGCCAGTAAGAAGCGGCCGTAGACACCGAAGTCCACCTTTGCAGGGCTTTCCTCTGCAGCTTTGTGGCTTGCTTTCTTCTCCTTCGTCTTTTGGTTCTGAGCTTGAAAGAAGGGCCCGCTGTTTGCCAACATGCGCTATGCACAGCACTGGAAGCCTCGCTGGAAATCAGCTTGACCTTGCTGCCCCCGTTGCTGCGGAAGTCATCCACGACCGCCTGGGCAGGGATTCAAGGCCATTGTTGGAGTTGAAGGAGCAGTTCCGTGCGGACTTTCTTCACCAAAGCAAAGGTAGTAACCCAACTCATCTCTTTCCTCGCTGTTGTTCTCAGTGCGCCTGATATTCAGCAGCCATGGGCGATCCGAAGACCTCGTGCTCAAAGTCAAGCTTGTGAACCATGGGAGCGACTCCACACGTCGATTATTGGCTGATATTGGCTGTGTAGCCAAGCAACACAAAGCCACACCTCACTCGCTTCTGGCGCAGCTGCAGCTGCCCTGCCGTGGCTGGAGGTCGGAACTAAGTAGACCTTAACTCTACTCCTAAGGCGAGTGCTAGAGAGCCACCAAGTCAGGAGCAGCTAAGCTTCTCGGAGTAGGTAGTCCTGCCGTATCCTGCCCCGCACAGTATCCTGCCAATCGGGGTTCGTGAGCGATCTTAAGTCTGAAGCTGTTATCGACCTGGTTTATTCTGAGATGCCAGAGAGCCTGAGCTGTCCGAAGAGGTTCTCGGCGGGGCGCTGCCAGTGATTCAGGATGATCGTGACCTGACGTCTCAAGCGCAGCCCGGGCCTTGTCTGACGACCCACGTGCCCTGCTGCCGGCCATGATGCAAATCCTTTCCTCAAGCCATCATCCCGTGACTTTCTGAATAGCCGTACTGCATGAGTAGCCTCAAAAGCAGCCTGCTTGATCCGGCCTCCTGCTCATGCGGCGATTCTGACGCCACGAGGTCTGCATAGCGCTCCGACAGGCGCGAGGCCTCGGCATACGGGAGATTTGGACACTGAGCCAATGTCAAAGCTAATTGTTGGCCTCTTCAGGGCATCCCTGCGACTTGGACCCGCTGCCACACGCGCACACCTTTGGGCCAAGCTCCGAGCGCGACGAAGGCACTGACCGCCCTCGGCATGGCACTCCTTGTGGCTCCAGTTGCGCCGATCTGCTTCCCGCCCAGCCCCTTCATCGCATCAAGCAGTCCAACCCCAGACCTCACATCCTACAACCCCCCACGTGTTCGCACCATTTCTCAACCCGCCTATCAATCCTGCCAACCCCACAATATGCAAGCACCTCCAACAATCTACACAATAACACATGAGCTTCCCGCTACCAAAACCCAGGAGGAAGAGCAAGAGCAGGAGAAACAGCAGCAGCATCAACAGCAGGAGCAAGGGCAGCAGCAAAAGCTAGAGCAGGAGCAAGAGCCGAAACGGCAGGAGCAGGAGCCAAAGCACGATCCCCCCAAAGTGACAGTGTTAGGCGGAATGAGATGTGGAGCTTTGGTCTAGGATGTCAACTTATTATGAGGTTCTGGCTTCGCACGGTGGCTTTGTATTGGGTTGTGTTACGGATAATTAATTGGATGTTGGGAGGTGCTCTGTATGTTGTGGTTTTGAAGGGCTTGAGTGTGAACGTGTGAGGGGGGAAGGGCGGTCCTTTCGATTTTTGTTTCGTCTGGGTTTGCGGTTGTGTTGAGAGGCTGCTTGGTGTTTTGATGTGTTGGAAGGGTCCTTTTTCTGTTTTATCGGGCTGGTTGAAAAAAAGGGTGAAACGATGTTAAAAGCTTAGAGTTGGACCGTCGCGGTGCCTCCAGGAGCTGAGCCTCCAGTAGCCTGGCCTTGGAAGGTGACTGAGGGCTGCGAGCTGGGATCTTATCCTTTTCATGTGGAACGTTGTGGCTCGCATATCCGACCCTGAGACCGACAAAGAGCATCTTCAACAAGTAACTGTCGCTCAAAATCTGCCTTCCCGCCCTGCAGCGTCGGCGCCAAGATCAGGATCCTCAGCGGTCGTTTCCACAGGATCAGAGCCCAAAGCCCAAAGATGACAAAACCCTCTCTCCTCTGTTCTAACGGGCAGCAGACAATCGAGGCTCGCTTTTTCTCGCCTCGACCTGCACGACTGTGGTGGCGTTCTGTCTGCGAACGAACGGGTCGGAGCAACAGAACCGTTTTCAACGGCGCGCNAGCAGACAATCGAGGCTCGCTTTTTCTCGCCTCGACCTGCACGACTGTGGTGGCGTTCTGTCTGCGAACGAACGGGTCGGAGCAACAGAACCGTTTTCAACGGCGCGCTCAAACGAACCGTCACGCTCGGACTGTAAAGTCGTCAGGGCGGGTGAGGCGGGACTTGAAAAGCTTTGCCGCGCACCGGCCAGACTCGAGAGGTAACATCGTCGAACGGGTTTTGTCACTAGATGCACACGTGNGCGAACGAACGGGTCGGAGCAACAGAACCGTTTTCAACGGCGCGCTCAAACGAACCACTCACCGCGCGCCTTCCCCACCTTCGGAGTGCGGTGTGATCTCGAACAAGCTGTCGATCACTAGTCCCACGAACTGGTGGACTCTGGCGCTTGCTGAAGACGGAGGAGGTCTGGCCACGCTCGGTTGAAAGCAGGCTCCCACGTTTCGCACTGGAGCTGCTCAGCTTCCGAATAGTCTCCTCGGGAAACCTTATCGGACAGGTTAGCCTGACTGGTCACTCGCTGGAAAGTCACGAAAAGACCCCTCTTAGCAGCCCACAACCAAAAGGAACCTAACAACCAACACAGAGCGGCGTTCTTAGAGGTACCTTTGTTGAGTGCGTGCTCGGCTGCAGTGTTGTCCACGAAGCAGATGAGGCAGTCGAACTGGTCGCGAGCCACCGCCGCGATGGAAATCAACTGAGCCACTGCTTCCAGCCAGTAGATGTAATCTCTCGACGTGCAGCAGTGCTGTAAGACTTCGACCGGAACTTGGGCGCGAAAACATGCCCTGACGCCGGACGGGCCGAAGTAGATGGCTCCCCATCCGTTGGCTGGTTGACTGCCGGAGTTGTTGTAGAGCCGAACTGGTGTCCAGCCAACGGTTGGCGCACCTCCTTTCACCATGCATAGTGATGAACGCGTCGGCATAGATGCGCCCGATCCGCATGTGCATCGACCGGGAGATGCTAGGCAAGAAACGTGGCCTCAAAGCTGGCAGTAGTTCTCGGAGCAGCTCGAAGCTGACTGGCAGCGCTGGCGGTAGCTCCAGCTCGGCACTCACTCGACCTGGAGTGTTGTCTTCGGTACAGCGGATTCAACAGTGACTGACCTGCTCGGCCGAAGACCCAAGAGCACACGAACGTTAACTTGCCTGCAAGCTTCGCGGCGACCGGGCCTGAACACGTCCCTTTCTGCAAGCACTCGGACAGGGACTGAACTAGCTTCGCTACGCGTTCTGGTCCCGGGCTGGCCCACACTCCTTCTGGCACAAGCGTCCAAAGCACTCCTACCAGGGTGTGCGATCTGGCTGGCTTTTTCTCCTTAGGCTCTTTCATCTTAAATCCCAAGCCAGTGTGGAAATTCTTGAAGGCTGAAAAACCTGATGGCGCCACCTCTTCGTCTTCGGACTGGTAGAAGTCGTCCACAAAGTGAGCCGACGGCACCACGAGCAGGGAGACGGCCAAAAACGACAGATAGTCGGCTACCCGAAGGTAGGACCACACACTCCCGCTGCTGCCGAACGGGAGGCTGTTGTGGTAAAACAAAGCTCTGTCGGGTGCGACAGGGAGCACCACTCCACACTCTGAAGGCTCGCGGACCGCGTTGGGGCGGAGGGACGTCGCCACCTCGCGAACATGCTCCCTGTTCGCTGCTGCGAAGTCCGACCGTGACATCGGTCGTGAGTACTTGTAGTCGGACCTAGATGCCCACCCTGTGCCTGGCGACAAGGGTCCTAACAGAGGAAAGCCCCAAAACAACTCCGTGACCAGTTGACGTCGACCGGGAAACTGTAACAAGTCCAAAAGCCAAGTCAAGGCTAGAAGGTGCAGCTGTGTAGTCTCTTGCCCCCTGTTGTAGACTCGACGGACGTGGTCGGGGGCGCCCAGCAACCACGCCTCTTGCTCCTCAGACAACTCCTGAACTAGGGAGAGCAAGTCTTCACACACGGACTGGCGCCACTCTGGTAGTGTGCCTTGGAACAAAGACTGTGTGTCGTAACACCACTGCAAACACGGGTTCAGCCGAACGGGAAAAAGGTCCAAAAAGTCCAAGTCCAAGGACCACTTCAGGTGTGCAAACGGATCGTCGGCAGGCCCCTGCAAAANCGTAACACCACTGCAAACACGGGTTCAGCCGAACGGGAAAAAGGTCCAAAAAGTCCAAGTCCAAGGACCACTTCAGGTGTGCAAACGGATCGTCGGCAGGCCCCTGCAAAACCGGACGTGAGGGCTCTTTAGGATCCCACGCTAAACCCGACCTAAACCAGAAAGAGGCGGCGCGAACTAGGGGACGGCTGCCATCGGGATGAAACTTGATCCCTTGCGTCGGATCGGGAACGGGCGCGTACCACTCGCCCGGGGAGTGTGCCGACACCGAGATTGCCTGGCACTGCACCAAAACCAAACACAACAGAAACCGTGCAACGGGACAGTGCCAAGCGTTGCCGAGTTGTGTGCACCGTTCGTGTTCCGAACCAGAGGCTGTGTAGCCGCTGGGCAGGCCTTGCAGCCACTCACGAGTAGCAGCG
>BGNK01001265.1:127970-138233 GCA_003297005.1 Symbiodinium sp. clade A Y106 | reverse complement strand
AGCGGCGAGAACGAACGAGTGACCCTCTCATGCACGAGGCGTGCTAGCACTTCGTCCGCACCTGACAGGAGGTGCGTAGGAAACTGTCTTGCAATGCCCCCGATGGTCTCGGACTGGTACTCCGCGAGGAAGTCGGCCCAGTAGTTGTCGGGCAGCGTCTTCGGCACCTTGGTCGTGGCTGCGGCAGGTGTCGACGCCGCACTCGCTGCTGCTGTGGTGGTCGCATGCCACCCGAGCTGCACGTGCGACCCGGATCTCGTCGACCATGTGCGCGAAGACCGACGTTGCGACCAGGAACTGAACGTCGTCCAACTTGACGAAAGTACCCGTAGACAACTTAACTCCTTCCCCAAGCGTGGTTGGCTGAAGCAACTTCTTGACCGCCGCCGGTTCTTGAAAAGTGTGAAAAACGAACCGGAGTTGGTCACACCGTGGTCCGGCAGCAACTGGAGGACCTTGGGCTCAAGACCAGAGCCAGTTGCCAAGTCCTTGAGAACTGGCAGAGCCGGGGCCGGCGTCGTCATGGTCCGAAGGTTCCTCGGATTCGACGGGTCCTGGCTGCTCAGGTGCCTGTTCTTGCTGAGAAGAAACTGCGGACAGGCACGCCTCGTCTGGGAAACAGCTGGTACAGTACTTAAACCCTGGCAGCAAGGTCGAATTTCGCAAACACGAACTGGTGCCATAGCGCCATTTCCCGCACCACGAAAGCCACTGGTCGGACGGAACCTCGGATTCCCCGGCGAAAGGCTTGTGTGCGAACCGGGTCCGAACGTTATGCACTAAAACCCCGTGACCCTGAATGCACTCAGCCACGAGCTTGCGAACTTGGTCGCGCAATGTCTCGCCTGCCTCGACACTCTCGNAACCGGGTCCGAACGTTATGCACTAAAACCCCGTGACCCTGAATGCACTCAGCCACGAGCTTGCGAACTTGGTCGCGCAATGTCTCGCCTGCCTCGACACTCTCGTTCCCTAACAGGTGTGATGCAACAGTAGACGCCGTGATCTCCGGCTGCGTCAGTATGGCCTCTTGCACATAGCGCAACACGGCCATCGAGCCCCAACGTCCCAACATTTGTATAGTTGGGAGCGGGATGCGCGAACGGGCCATCAATTGGCTGCCAGCCACTCGAAAAGCGTGTTCGGCCCAGTCCTCCAGCTGTGCCAACAACATGTCCTCGGAGGCATCCTCGTGCAAACAGAATGCCAAAACCTGGGCCAACCTCGCTACTTGTCTCTTAGACGGGGGCTCCGAACTGCCGGTGAAGAAGTAGAACTCCGGATCCCAAAGCTTACGAAGTCTGAGGTCGACCGACATTCGCAGCGCCCCATGGTATGGACACAGCGGCTGAAACCCCTGCAAGCACGAACAGGTCTGAAGTCTCGTGAACATCACCTCGGCCGAACAGGTCGAACGGCAACTGCGCTCGTGTGCAGGCTTGCAGATGCACGAGTGCACGCGAGTACAACCTCGCGCTGACGGGTCCGTCTTTGACACTGGCAAGGAAAGCTTAACCTGTCGAAGATTTCGAACAAACGACACCTCTTTGCACTTAACGTTGGCGATCTCGATGCCTCGGAGTAGAAACCACAAGGCCACCGTCACGACCGACAATGGCTCGGCGAACCGATGTTCTCTCGGCACACCGAGCCTGTCGTAAGCCTGGACCAATCGAACTGGCAGGTCCTGTCCTGCTCGATCGACGAACAAGTCCTTCTTGGGACGACTCGGGCCGAGGCCACGGCTTATGGACCGAACGGCCTGCTGAACTGCCAGATCCAGCGCGTCGGTCCAGGGGTACTCTGCTTCCCGGTGTCGCTGCTTCGCGACACTGAAGTACTGAGCGCTNACGGCCTGCTGAACTGCCAGATCCAGCGCGTCGGTCCAGGGGTACTCTGCTTCCCGGTGTCGCTGCTTCGCGACACTGAAGTACTGAGCGCTGGACCGGTACTTACCTTCCTTAAGGAGCGCACCAACCTTGAAAATGACTTCTTGCGTCAACGGCAATGGGTCCAGTGAACGTGACGCACACAAGCGTTGCCACGTCTTCCATCTCGACTCGATGGGTGCCTTGGAACTCGCTGCGTAGCGATCCTCTAGGAAAGCCTCGTCAAGGTTCTCGAACGAGCTCTGTCCACCCTCAAGGGGGATACGCTGCATGGATCCCCTCGCGTACGGGTGCACGACCGGAAGGTCCGAACGTGTCTTCGGTCGTGCCAAAGCCGACCCCTTGCCCGCGGGCTGCAACAGCTTGTCCAAAAGGACGTCCCCAAGGATTGCCCGCAGCTGCGAACGGGAGGCTGCCGCCAGCTTTGCTGCCGAATTGATGCCTGTTTGCCGCAGGTCTTCCAGCTTGTCAGCTGCCCCTATGGCCGTCACGACCGCCACCAACGACCCGAACGTGTGTTGGCTCTGCCCTGCCGGGACTGCAAACATAGCTAAACCTAGCACTCAGCTACCGCTTGAGAGTATACCCTGCCGGGAAATACAGCCGACCAGGTCGCGTGACTGCCGCCACTCTGCCGGGGAGACGGGCGGGGGAGGAAGAAGCACCGACCCCCAACCGAACAAGCACAAACCAACTAACCGCACCGGGTGCCCTGAACACCTCCCCCAAGCGCCCCACCCAGCAGAACGGACGAACGTGCGGCGACGAACTGGGTTATGGAAACCGGGGCCGCGCAGGGACGGGACGGAGAAACACGAACGTCCCTGAACGGGAAAACCCCGAAGCAACCCCGAAACACGAGGCTCGCGGAATGCAACGTGCGACGCAGCGAGGTGGGGACAGGAAACCGGGGCCGAAAGGGAGAAGGGACGAAGGAAGCACGTCCACCTGAACAAAACCGCCCGGAGCAGGAAACCCCACGAACGACGTGCGGCAGCCGAACTTTTGCCCGGACGGGCCACCGGTGCCGTACCTATGGTACAAGGGCAGGCGCCCCCCGAACAAAACGTGCTCTCTGTGTCCTGTCCTGACGGGGCCTGCCGAAGATGCTCATAAGCCCGACGCCGAACCGGTAGTCCAGAAAATAGCCTGCCGGGCGTCAGCGAGGCCACCGAACAGGACCTCACTCTTGTTGCCCCTTGCATGGGTCGCAGAGGTGCCGCGAGTGTGAC
The DNA here is from genome assembly GCA_003297005.1 of Symbiodinium sp. clade A Y106. Lineage (NCBI taxonomy): Eukaryota > Dinophyceae > Suessiales > Symbiodiniaceae > Symbiodinium > Symbiodinium sp. clade A. The sequence goes on along the minus strand of BGNK01001265.1, from coordinate 135,112 downwards.
GATGCCCTCGTCGGTTGACCCTCCCGCAAGGGCGAAGCCCACAACGCGGGCACGCGGCACGTCGAAGAGACGTCCCAGTACGGAGGAGCCGACGTCTCAAAAGGCACTCCCGGAAAGATCACGTCCGGGATGACAGTGCCAGGAGGGAAAACGCTCGGATACACTCGAACGGGCTGGGCTCTGGGTTCCCCGCTCCAAGTGGCCGAGTTTCCTTTGGCTACCAAGTCGTAGTGGTCGACCTGGTAGAAGACGGGGCCGTCGAGGAAGAAGCTGGTCTCGTACTAGTAGTCGGCGGTGAGGTAGCCGGTGGCTTGGGCGGTGCCGCAACTGACGGGACACTCGGCCGTGAAGTAGCCGCTGGCTTGGCCGGTGCTGCCACTGACGGGGCTGCTGAAGACGCCGGCGGCGGCTTCGTCGGAAGGTTCTTGACCAGCACTGTCTTTGGCGGCGCGGCGCCCCCGAACTGGACGTGCGCCGGCACCGGCGGGTATCGAAAAAGTGGCGTCGGGTGGTCCCGGCCGACGGGGCTGTCAGGACGGGGTCCTCCGGCTACGTCTCCCTGGCGATATAGTCCTGGAACTCGGCCGGCACCACAAGCTGCACACTAAGGACCTTCGGCTGGGCAGGCTGACGGGCATCTCGCGGGTCCAGTTGTTGCGGGTCCGTCGGCTGCTTGGCCTTCTTCTGTGCCGCCTTCGAGACTGGCGCCACCTGAGCTGCGACCGGGAGCGGCGGAGGCGGCGCCTTCTGGAACAAGCCGGGTGGTGCGCTCACTGTCGGCGCCTTGGCCTTTGGCTGACCTGGCGGAGGATCGGCACGAACTGGATCAGGGTGCGTGCCCTCCACCTCACTGTCGGAGAGAACCTGGATCGCGTCATCCACGGCCTTCTCGTCGAACAGGGCGGCCACCACCGCCTCCTGGTCATAGAACGCGTCGGACCCGGACGCCGGGGCGGTGTCATAGGCGCTGTGCCCCTCGGCCACGGACTGCGCGAACAGGGACGCCAGCCGTGCCCGGGCCTTCAGACGCACCGTCTCCAGGGAGTCCATGAGGTCGTCCTCCGTGGCGCTAACGAGGACCCGAATGGCGGTGCACTGGAGAACGTGCCACCACTGGAGGAGCTTGGGGCCGCCACCCCGCTACCAGTGGAGGAGCTTGGGCCACCATGCTTGGGGTTACGGTGGTTGGGGCCATCGCGCCACCATTGCCAATCACGGCCACGGACGGCCCACGCCGAACCGGCTCCTCGGTCGTGGTGGCCTGCGCCTCTTGCTCCGGACCAGCAGCGTGGTCACCCCAGCCGTGCTCATCAGGGCGGTCGACGACCGGGTGTCGCTGGTCGCCGCGCTGCTCGGTTTCAACCTCCGTGGCGGCGGCTGCTTCGGCCTTCGGAGGTGCAGCCATGGCTGCAAACTGGAGCTAAGCTACTTGAAAAGCTTTGCCGCACACCGGCCAGACTCGAGAGGTAACATCGTCGAACGGGCTTTGTCACTAGATGCACACGTGCACTACCAGACAACTCATTGTAGTATGGCCCGAAAGCGGATCCTCGCATCCCGGTTGCATGACTCTCGGCCCTGAACAGCACGGAACCCTGCTGTGCCGATCGAACATGTAACATGAAGCAAAACGTCTGATCTAGAACGAGCTCGAGCAACTCGAGTGCTGCAATGGCGAAATTCGGCCGAACGGACCCAAACTCTGCCACGATTCCACGACGTCGTCCATGCAGAAGGCTTTCCATGGCTTTCCCATCGACAAGATTGCATCAAACTGCCATGTAGACAGGTTTTTGGTATTAATGTGGGTCTGTTGAGTGTTGCATTGTCTCACCAATCAGGCCCCAGTGCAAGGCTTTTTGCAGCTGTGGGCTGCGGGCGAAATTCACACAGTGGAGCGCATGATCCTGTCCTGCATGCCTGTGCAGGAGCACACATGCAAGAATCGGAAACAATATTTTGTCCCGTTTGTTTCGGCAGGTTCCCTCTCAGATAGAAGCTGGGCGCCGCCGCGCTCAGCCGAGGGAGAAGACCCGAATTTGGCAGCATGACCTGGGGATGAAGTCCACGATGCGCAGGACGCACGAAAGCGATTCGCGGCTCGAGATTTCCTATAGATGCTTGCGTGCGACAGTACGACACTGGCCAAGCGGCAAAAGCTGCTTTGGGTCCGGCTCGCTTCGTCGTGCCCACAGGTCGCCTAAGAATCAACAGCCCAAACACATCCAGCTTGATGGGATGATCTACATGCCGAACCATCCGGGAAGATGCAGAAAGCACACAGCTGTGTGAGAACTTTCGGGACTAGCTTAGTCGGTTGTTTCGCTCTCTTGGCGAAAACTGAGGCTGCCACCCCATAAGGCGCCGAAGGTGCTTCGCAACAACCTTGGCCTCCTGCCACGATAGAAGGGCCTGACGCAATGCAGGGTTGGCAAAACCAGATCTTCGCATGAAGGCTTGGCTGGGAGCCTTCATTGTGCCCTCGTTGGAAAGAGACCTGCACGAACGGGCCAGAAGACTGCAGGTTGAACAACCTGTCGGGAAATCTCGGACCCCTTCCCGGGTTTAGCCCGTGGCTGAACTGTACCTGGTCCAGTCGGCCATCGAGGTGTCGAAGAGCTGCGTCGAGTCCAGCAGTTCCAACTGAGGAATCACGACCTGCTCCGGAGCAACAGATCCACGAAGCTTCAACCACAAGCCTCCGAGCCTCCAGAATCTTGTTCACGCGGATGAAATTCTGCTCTGGCGTCCTTGTGCAAACGGCGTCTTGAAAACTAATTTGGAGTGGCTGCGAAGAGCTTTCCACCGATGTCTGTGATCCGAAAGCATGAACGACGCTCGTCCATTGCAATGGCTGCTCCTGTATTCAGACTCCAAGAGCACGGCCAAGCCTTTGGCAAGTTCGCACTTCGCCTTGCAAGAATGCCAGGACTGCTTTCGAAATGATGCGCCGTGTTGTGAGACTAAATCAGAATGCGTGTGATGGAAGCCTTGGACTAACCGCCGAACGGAACAGCTCGACGAATCGACGACCCCACGCTCCGACGCCGATTAGTTCACTTCCAGCGGGCAAGTGTCCCCTCAAAAACACCTTGAGAATCCGGAAAATTGCAAAGCTTAGTCATAGTCAGCGCATGAATCGCACTATCGACTCTTCTCACAGCTGGAACACGCGGCTGCAAACACAAACTGCAATACCTCTCGGTCTCTGTCCTGTGTCAGCGATAAGTTGAACCACGACCTCAGAAGCCGCTGTTGTCTGAGTTTCTGTACGCCGTGTAGAACCACGACGTCGAGACGTGGATGATCTGATCGGCATGTCTGTGATATGCACCACCCCTGTTGTTTCTGCAAAATGACGGACTTTCGGATTGGTATAAACTTGAAGCCTTGAACTTTGCGAGCTTCTGCTCTGGGCACACGTCTACGTGTTGTTTTCTCGACCTGGCACTAAGCCCTCCTGGCTGAAAGGAGCTCCGGCTAGAGCTTCAATGAACTCAGAAGAGATGTTGCAGTCCGAGGCTCTGATGTGGCCAAACAGGAAAAGGGAGACTGAAGTCCCGCTTCCAGCGAGCGCGGGTCTCCTTGACGAACTGGTCAACCTCACCTGAATGCATTGGCCTGCACATGCACCTTCTGCATTCTAGACTCGTGCACACAGCATGATCGTTGCCAGCATCGTCATCAAATACAATGAGCGGTGGGTCTTTCTGGTGGCTGGCACCTTGCCTAGCCCATGTGCCCCTGCTGCGTCCTGTCAAGAGAACGCACTTGCTCCTTCCCACCTTTATGAACCTGGTGCAGTCCAAGTTTCAACGGTCAAGCCTTCCGTTGCGTAGTCGCCGTAGAACCTTCCTCAGCATGGCTGACCACGCCGAACTAAGCGCTGCAAATGGATCGCCTCTATGACATCGTGACAGACCGACAGACCCCACAGGACCCACGTGCTGAATCCACGTCGTGGCAATAACGGCCGACGCAGGACTTTGCATTTCTGAGACGAAGACTGGCAGCGAGCCGGGCTTTCAGGATTGTTTTCTTGGTTGGCCACACAAGACCAATGCGTGCAGGGTTCCAGTACAGGCCGACATTGGAGCCGCACTGCTTCAGCAGCTCCCTGTCTGCCCGTGCATACCTGTGCAAGACTGGGCTTCAGCATTAGTTCCAACTCGAGGCATGACTGCGCGGTCGAACAGCTCGGGCGCCTCCAGTCTTCTTTGGGAGGCTCCATGTAAACTCCTTTCAGCTCCGGCTGCACATCAGTTGGTATGTGGCGCGATAGGACAATGCAGGACAGCCGGTTATGCAGGATTTTCGTTGCATGGAAGGCTCTTTCGAAATGCACCCCGCGAGTGGCCAGATTCAGCAGGGATTCGGCACCGTAGTCAGAGTTCACCTGCAGCGTCGCAGAAGTTGCATGAAGCTTCAGGGCCAGTAGTTGTCGTGGGAATTGTGGCTCGTGGCCCACGCCACTGAAACAGGATATAAATGCTTGTAGCAGCCTTCGTCGCAGTCCAAATTGTGGCGGTGGTGGTAGCGGTGGAGCATGATTCTGGTTAGTACAAAATGTTAGTCTTGTTGTGGAAAGAAGGAGCAGCATTAATGGGAGTGGCGGTCGTCGTCTTGCGATGGGTAGCAACACACATACAACGCATTGGCCGAAACGGAGAAGCAGGAGACGGAGTTGGTGAGCTACAGCACTAGCATCTCGGGTTCGGCTTTCCGGCACGAACGCACATGACCGAATTCTCCTTTATTCTCTTGAGCGGAGCATAAGCCAGAATCCAACAGTTCTGAATCTACCGATGCCTAAAACCATCTAATGGCCATAGGATGCCATAGGTTTTCTTTGTCCTGCTACTGTGGAAGCCGCCGCGGGACTGTCCGCTTCCTTTCCGTCAGCATGGCGGATCACATATTCAACCCGCGTCCAACGTACGTGCAGGTCTTCATTCTGTTGTCTTCGGAGGTGAGCGAGTGAGACGTGGTAACTGGGCCTGTGCGAAAAAGGCTACTCAGGAACTAGTAGCATGTTATTTCAGCACCCCCACACCAACGGTCGCATGCACTGCCGAGTGCCCGATGCAATGCTAGAAAAGCCGAAGGACCACGAACATGACGCGGGCATAGTTGTTCCGGCTGTGGCTATGGACGATGGCGTCGGCCCAAGCCATGGCTTGTTCCGGATATTTCCTTGGCTCTTGCATGCTCTTTTATTTGGTAGACATGACGACCAGAAAGTAACATAATTTGTTTGGAGCCGGGGGCTGCAGGTCGAGGTCTTTTGTCGGTTTCGTGCCGCCAGCTGCTTGGATGCGGGATGATTTGCAAGGTCTGAGCATGTTGATGAATCTGTTCCAATTTGAAAGGCATGGGTTCTTTCCTTACCTGTGGAACATAACGTGGCAGCTCCGCGAGGAGGCACCAGTTCTATATAATCTATCTTGTTATCAAGCAGACATTGGACTGTTGTATTGTTTTGTTGTCCCCGCAGCTTCAGCTTGAAACTTGGCTGCTGATGGGAAGGGCGGTCGGGTTCCAAAGGTGTTGGACATGCATGTTACATCTGACGAGCTGCCGCAGAACCTCTTCAAAATTGTCCACAATGACGAAAACCGGCTTAGGTAGAAGAAGTGGCAGCGGAATTCGGAGCTTCTCCATCAGGAGGCAGAACCACTGCTGCTTCCTATAAGCCCAAACACCTCGGCCATGCAGAGCATCATGATGAAGAAATTCATGATGCAGTTCACTTGTTGAACAGGACAAGGCCCGACTTGAAAAAGCTCACGTTCTGTGACGCAAGCGGCTCAACGCATGCTTGAGCAATATCAAACGGAGGCAACCAAGTGCTCACCCAGTTTGGAATGATTCGGCACCTGAAGACTGATGTATGAAGTCGAGATGCATTGCTTGACCTCCGAGCCACCTCTCACGAGGGTGCCGAACATCTGGAAAGTGATCCACCTTGTGTTCGCATGACGAACAGCCACAAGGAGGTCAGCCAAGACGAAGTTGCTGCACTACTAGGTATCTAGGCTTGTTTTTCTGCATAGTGCTTAGGACCATGATTTGGGAACTTCTTTTTGGGTGTGATGGGCTCGCACTGCTGCTCTGCGAGAAATAGAGAAAGCGAGAGACGGAGGGAGGGAGAGAGCGAGGGAGAGAGAGACAGAGAGCGAACTGGACCGAAAAGAAAGTTTTCAGAGAGCACGCGAGAGAGAGAGAGAGAGATATGTGTGTGTGTATACATATTATTATACAGAAAATAAGACATTACGGGCCCCATATTTACAGCATTGCTGTTTTTCATGTTTTTCGTTTGTTTGAGATTTTAACCAACATCAGACGTGCACACGATGTTGTTATCTTCATGTNCCACATGATTCAAACCTAGTGCCTTAGCCCATGCAACCCTTCACTACAAGGGCGGAGTAGACATTCTATGCCAAATATTAAGATCAATAAGATTACAAACTAACCAGATAAACATCTACGAAAGACCTAGGTCCGAGGTCATCGGAGAAAGTCGATATCTTAGATTACAGCTTACAAAGATAAACTATTGATGATTGAGACAGCATCGTATGACAAGAAGACCTTGCATTATCATACATTCGACGGATGCGAGTTCACAACACAATCACTGCCTGAGCCATGCCAAGTGGACAGTTTTACGTCGCATATTATGTGGTAGCATGTGCGAGGACATATGGTCGGTATATATGTTAGATGTCAGACACATTATACATGTATGAGCATTCTCCTCGATAACAGATACAACAAACACTGTCTTCGCCTTTCATTGACAGATTGCGATGTAAGGGATCCGACTAATTTACAGGTGCATGAATACGGGAGTTTGNATACGGGAGTTTGAGTATTCCACTTGTGCGATGTTCGAGCAACATGATGGGCTCTGTCTGGGAGTTTACATTCACTGGAAATCCTTTTTAACTTGTGTTCTTGTGAGCAGGATTGACTAGTCGCAGGAATCTGAATGTCATTCTGCTAAAGATTACTAGGCATGGAGACAATAATGACTGTGCTTGATATCTCATGAGCACGACATGGTGAATTAGCAGTCTTCACGTGAACCATGCACATCATAATATGATATGTCGTAACACACTCGTAAACATGTA
>BGNK01001265.1:99192-126546 GCA_003297005.1 Symbiodinium sp. clade A Y106 | reverse complement strand
TAAGCTTGAAAATCAATATTATGCAAACCATGACGATTGTAAGTTTTTGTAATAAAAACTCATAGAAAACAGCGTTTTAACTGAAAAATATGGGGCCCGTAATGTCTTACACTCTCTAACTTAAATTTTATTCCTTAACAAGAACTCAGACATCAGGTGGAGATGTTTAGAGCCTCAGGGCCAGGGGTGGCTTTGCACCTTGAAGCCATATAAAACCCTAAACTTCGGTTTAGGGTTTAGGGTTTAGGGTTTAATTGTTTAGGGTTTAGGGTTTAGGGTTTCCACTAATCCCTAAACCCCGAACCCCCTGAAGCCAAAGCCCTGAAGCCTAAGCCCTGAAGCCTAAATCCCCAAACCCCCTGAACCCTAAACCCTAAAGCCTTAAAGCCCCAAATCCTCAAGGAAAGGGGCACTGCACACAAAATAAAAGTAGAAAAAATACCCAGCCCTGAATTCTAAAACCCTGAAGCCTGAAACCCTAAACCCTAAAACCCTAAACCCTGAAACCCTAAACCCTAAACCCCCAAGGAAAAGGACACTGCACTTTAAAACAAAAGGCAAGTAAACTAGCAAACCCTGAACCCTAAAAACCCTAAGCCCTGTACCCTAAATCCCTAAGCTACCAAACCCTCAACCCCAACCAGCCTGAGCTCATGAGTTGTGCCGGTGTCACGGTTTGGAGGGGGCCTTAGTACCTATAACTAGTGATGAAGTATAGTCCCCTACCCCCCCCAAGGGTCCCTATGATTTCACGGTGTGCAGGTCCTCCCAAGGCTTCCGACGCCGCGCTGCGGCCTCTCGGCCCTGAGTTGGCCTAGGCCCCACCTCCATCTTTGTTTTGGGTTTAAGGTTTTTGGAGTTTAGGGTTTAAGGTTTAAGGCTTTGGGGCTTTGGGTTAGGGTTAAAAAATGGCTTAGGTTTTTTTTTGGTTTAAGGCTTTGGGTTTTGGGTTTAATGTTTAGGGTTGAGGCTACGGTAAAGCCCGAAAGCTCCGAAGCCCTAAACCCTTATTTTAAAGAGGTTGTGCTGCCGCAGCCCTGGGTGGAGCCATTTTCGTCGTCGGCGGCCGGCGAGACGGCGACAAGCTTGCCACAGTTGAGCGTCTCTCTGACTCAAACAGATTCTTCTGGGGATCCTGTCAGGGTCGTAGAACAAGGGTCCGGTAGGGCTACTTCAGCGGTTGGGATTGCAGGGTTGTGGCTTTTGAAGGGCCTTCTGTTGTTCTTTGCGTTGTTGCATTTTCTTTATGGGCTTTGTTGAGGTAGAGGGTTTGATAAGGGGTCTAGGATTTACGGGGTTTGGGGTCTAGGGTCCCAGATTTTAGGATTTGGTGTTCAGACTGTGTCGACGCCTCAGAGAGCCCTCTTAGTTACGATTGGGGCTGTTTTGAGGGAGACAAACTTGTGACAGTATTCTGATCGACGGACTCTAATACCCTGCTTCAACTGCCAATACAGGCTCCGAACAACACTATACAACCGCGACAAACCAAAAGCACGTTTACCACCCTTGCAAATCCGTCAAGGCTTTGGAAAACCAACAAAACCTGCAACCCCTCCATGAAAACCCTTCGCGAACCCATGGCAAACCGTTAAGCAGGAAGCAAGAAGCCACATAAACACCCGCAAGGCAAAACCGAAGTTTGAGGTTCTGACCTCTACCAACCCGACCTCCGCCTAATGCTAGGACTCAGGCTTTGAACCCTTGAACCCCCAAACCCTAGAAACCGGAGAGCCCTAAGCCCTAAACCCTTCCAGACCCCTTAAAGGAACCCTCAAAGGATCTCGTAAAGGAACCCTTAGGATTGGACCCTAAACCCTAAACCCTGAAACCCTAAACCCTAAAGGATCCCTTAAAGGAAGCCATAGGATTCGACCTGCGACTCGGTCATTGGGAGTCCGTCCTCTCCCTGTCGGGACCACGGGACGCCTGCGCCGCCGCGGCCCTGGGCTCGCGGCTCTACGTCTTCGGTGGCCGAGGTTCCTCTACTATGTGGTTTAGAGTTTAGGGTTTAGGGGTTCCTCTCTTGGGGTTTAGGTTTAGGGTTCTATTTGGGGGAGTCTTAGGTTTTGGGACTTTGGTGTTTTTTTCGGGATTTACAGTTTTGACAGGGTTGTTGAGGGTTTGGTGAGGGTTTGGGAGCTATAATTGCTTGCCAGCTTCAGGGGTCCTTAGAATGAGAGGTCTATTTCGGGTTTGTCTTATGACGGCTTTACAGAGTTTTCCAAGTTTTGGATTCGAGGATTAGGGTTTAGGGCTCTCCGGTTTGGGTTCATTGCGGCTTTAGGGCATTGGGCGAGGTAGGTTGAGGCTCCATAGTAGTTCCTTTTGGGGGTTCATATTTAGAATCCTACAAGGTAATCCCCAAAAGGAACTACTATGGAGCCTATGGTAGGTTGGGGGTCGTTGAGGGTTGAGGCCTTAAAGTTCAGAGCTTAGCGCTGGCGGGTGCTTGGTTCTCCTGCAAGAAGCTTAACTCAATACGGATTGGGGTGTCAAGGTTTAGGGTTTAGGGTTAATACCACAGTATAACGGTAATCAGGAACTCTAATACTATACGAAATACTGTAACTATATTAGATAGTAAGGAACCCGAGTAAGATTCCACTAGAGTCCTTGCTGTGGGCCCGAAGGCGTGGGTGTGGCCGGCAACCAGACCCTGGCAAGCTCAGCATCTCAGCTCAAACTTTCCGGCATCCAGAAATTCGAGTGGTGAGGGTTTCGGAGTTACCAAAGGTTTCGAATGTTGTGAGTAGGCTCTGTCAAGAATAGCGGTTCACAAGACCCCTTATAGGGGATGATAGTGTTCAGGGGTTTGGGGCTTCAGGATTTAGGATCAGAAAGGTTTGGAGATTGGTGGGAAGGCTTTGGGCTTTCAAGGATTAGGAATGGTTCCATTTTTTCGGCTATGCAGCTCGGGTTAAGGGCTTTAGGTTTGAACGCAGCTTAATGTGCGCGAAGCAGTCGCAGAGGGAAGAGAGGTATGGCCCATAACCAACGACGGTTGAAGATTTCCTTGGCTTTAAGGGCCAGGGGTGCGAGGTTCAAGTCTGTAGGGTTCACCTTCACAGAAGCCTTAGAGTAATCTTGTAGATATTCTTCTGTACCCATACAGGACCCTTGTAGCCTTAAAGTACCCTTGCAGAGAGCCTTTGATTAGGATCCTAATCGAGAAATCCCCAAGCCCTAACGCAAGCGAAGCCCTTACGAATTATGAAGACTCTGCACAAATCCTAAATCCCTAAACCGTAAAGCCTCGATTTCACTCCCGAAGCCCTGAACCCCAAAGTCACGTCTTCAGAGAGCAAGGAGTGCTTCGATGTTAAAACGAACCAGTGGACCACCCTCCCATCGCTCCTTCGGCTTGCAGTCTGAGGCTTTTGAGTTTCTTAATTTCTTAATGGCTTACAGTAGAAACCCAAAAGTTGGAATCCCCATAGCCTCAATCCTTAAGAGTAATGTATAGGGAATCCCAGCACTATTTGGCCTTAATCCGGTTTCCAACTTTATGGGGTTTACTGTAGTAGGTAACCTTTAGCCTCTTGAGGTTTATGTAACCCTACCATAATTGAAAAGGTTAACCTTGTTGGGCTAGGATACTCAGCGACCAAGGTTTTGAGGGTTTAAGAGTCTAGGTGGGGTGGGGTCAGTAGAATTTTAGGGCTTACGGGGTTGGCACTTTAGGGTTTGAGGTGTGTTGACTGTTGACCTTCCGGGCTTTGCAGCTTAGGCTCTCGATTTCTAGGATTTGGCTCTGAGCTTCTGGACCTTTTTGTTCGTAGGCCTGGGATAGCTTGGAAGTAGGGTCTTCGAGGTTTTGTGTCCTTGAAAAGTGAGCAACCTAATCTCTGAACCCAGGCCCCTACAGCCCAAACGTTAAACCCTAACCCTAGGTCTCAAAAAATCCCAACCGCACACGCCCGAGCTTTACTCCCAAACCCCATTGTGGCATTTATCTTAATAGTCCCTCCAGTAGTTATACTCTAGTTTCTGACAACCATTAATAATAGCAACAGTACCAGCACTAGTAACAGTGATAGTAGCAGTACCAATAATAATAAGAAGAGCACTAGTAGGTAATAACAAGAGTAATAGCCGCAATGATGGTAGTGACAGTAGTTGAACCTTTATTGTAGTAACAAAAGTGTGAAAAACCCTTCGATCCAGTTCTTGTCAACTGTGAGGATGCCACAGGCTACCTGCGGCTGTGCTGCTGCGGCAGCCGAGCGCTAATGTGCAGTCCTAATGGCACGAAAAAGCGGTTTTGCTTTTACTACTGTTGATGGACAAAATCCTGCATTACCCATTATAAGGAATATACCATAATTCCCATAGTTTAGGGTCCTTAGGGTCATGCAGGATTTTGTCCATCAACAGTATTTAGGATGCCGGCAGACTGCAATGTTTGAAGCGGATGACCCAACAGAGAGGCGGATCGTAGTTGTAGGTTGTAGTATAGTAGTAGTAGTAGACTGTATGATACCCCCTGGCACTAGTTTTGTCCTACTCCGAATACTAGCAATAATAATAACTATAACTACCTACTACTACTACTACTACTACTACTACTGCTCCTACTGCTACTGCTACTACTACTGCTACTACTACTACTACTGCTACTGCTACTGCCATTGCCTACTGCCACTGCCACTGCCACTGCCACTGCCACTGCCACTGCCACTGCCAATGCTACTGCTGCTGCTGCTGCTCCTGCTCCTGCTCCTGCTACTGCTACTGCTACTGCTACTGCTACTCCTCCTACTCCTACTCTGGCCTTACATGGCCGCACAGCCAAGTATCTTGTCAGGGAGTAGACGTACTCGTAAACGACTCGGATACGATAATTAGTAAAGTATGACACCGTATATCCCCGAACCGTAGTACTCAAACGGGTGCGGTCGAGATAAATGTAGTCCCCTTTTTTTCTTGAAACGGACAGCTTGTTGCCTAGTGGACCGACTGATGACAAGAATAACTTAGCAGCTAAGCGTCAAGACTTGTGGCAGCAACAACAACAACAGCACTCGCAATGATAGTGGGAATGCCCTGCCTAAGCCCAAATGACAACCAGGCTTCTCAAATCGAAGCCCTACATAACCTAAAGATCTACGGCCCTAAAGCGGTAAGTCCCTCGCAACAAAACTGGTGCCACACATTCCCCAGCAAAAAAGTAGCACCGTTTATGCACCCTACAATGCCCTACAGCGTAGCGGCATACTTTCACCCCACAAAGTGGCACCAGAAATGCTCCCCAGTAGGGGGGGGGGGGGGCACAGAAAGCCAGAATCTCTATAGAGCCCGGAACCCTGAACCCTAAGGCCCCAAACCCCAAAACATCTGACCCCTACCCCCTTGTAGTGCTACCCTAGAGTCCCTTGTAGAAACCTTAAGCCCGCAACTGACCTCGATGAGGCCCTCGTAGATTCTTCGCTGGTTTGTGACGCGCGGGTGCCCGGAACCTTCAGGCTTAGGGCTTAAGGTCTTAGAGCTGATTTTTTGCAAGGGCGTTGGAGGATTTTTCAGGGATTTGCAGGGGTTTAGAGTGCTTTGTAAGGTGCTTAGAGCCCTTGTCAGAGTTTCACGAAGGTTTTTTTGACTTTAGAAGGTCGTCGTTGTTTTATAAGGCCTTTCGGAAGGGCCTTATAGGGTTTTGTACTGACTTTGGATCATACCATTTCGGGTCTACGTTGTGGTGGGCTTGGGATGGAGGGTTCATTGTTCGGTTCGAGGTTCAGAATCAGACAAGGACGGTGTGGTTTCAGGTGCCGTGGATAAGTAGCAGGTGTGAATTTCATGCCCTTGTAAGTTCCGAAACAAATGGCTATGATATGAGTTATATGAGTTAAACCCCTGTTTTAGTTGTTGAGGACGTTATATTAAAACTCATCAGCTTGTTCTTAGCTCTCAAGATGTATTCCACTCCGGATGCAAACCCGAGACTCAAAGCCTCAGGCCCTTATCCAAGCGATGGGCACTTCCGAAAGAAACACCCCAAGGCGGGATTCCAAGAATTACATATATATATATATATAACAAAGCAGAATAGACTAGAATATATACTATATACTCTATATATATAGTATATTCTATTATATATATATGCGCTTGCTGCGCCACTGCGATCCCCCGAGCCCGAATGTGCTGTACCCTCCAAAACCCTGAACCCTTTAAGCCTAAACCCTCAGACTCCAACAGGGCTTCAGTCCTGGCCAGGATCCAGTAGAGACAGTGGATCGCTTGGCGCAGGCGCAGAGTGACGTAGGGTCAGGTTCTTTTGGGGTGTTTTGGAGGTTCGGGTTAGCCGGGTAAGCGGGGCAGGAGCAGGAGGTAGCCCTGTCCCTAGCAAGCATCCGGCCAGAATCCTGGTTAGCGTCACCAGGTTTTGAGTTGGCTAGGGAAGTTGTTCTGAATTTCTGATGAGCCTGGTTTTCTGAACATGCTGAAGGCACTCAGGCGTTTCAATCTGTGGACGAGAGCCCGAATCCTTCAGGACAAACCGTGTCATAAGGGTGTGTTGAGTTAAGGGCAAGCCTTAATGACCCCCCTACTGTCAGCCGAGGGTTGAGGGTTACCAACAAGGATGTGTATGTGTGAGTAGATGTTTTCGAAAGTGAATAAACATACGTTCCTCATTATGGTAAGTTAGACTGAGCCACTTAGCAAGAGCCGACACCTCCGAAGCAAAGGCAGACCACGTCCATGTACTTCCATCCAAGCGCTAAAGCCCTGAACGCCAGGGAGCTCCAGCCATCCCCGGTTCTGAGTAATTAGCAACCATCATCAATTCCCTGATCGCCCATATATAATGAGACGGTAGTATACCCGCCAGACAGAAAGGCGGGGTAGAGCGCTGCGAGGTTTCGGGACGTTCGAATCAAGCCTGGAAAAATCCCGCCAGCTCAGATAGCTCCGAAACTCCTGAGCTGTAGGCAGTACGACTTGGTGTTGAGGATCTCCCCAGAGTTCCACAGCCAGCAAACCCACCCTCCTTAGCTGCTACCGAGCCCTTCAAAGAAGCCGAGGTTGAGATTCCGCTATACATCGCTTTCGGCGAACATTTTCGTAGTTCAGGAGCCTAGTATAAAATGCTATTCCTGTAGGTTCCTTAACATAGTCATAGTCATAGTATACCATACCCCGCAAACTCCCCAAACTGTATTCTAACTTAACAACCGGAGTCTCAAAGCAGCCAGGCAGGTGCCAACGGGGTCGTTTTTCTGCACTCGGCAGATGGCTACAGCCTCAGCGTCGGCCTGTCGAAGAGATCCCTTGAATGAGATCAGCGGTTTAGTGTATGGGGTTTTATGGGGAAATTGTTCAGGGGCTATATGGATTCTAGTCCACCATTTCGCCGTCGGAAGTGGCTCTGTCACTGAAACCCTGTCATTGCTCAGCGTGGACCCAGCCCATGCCACTTCAGGTTACGGTTCAGGGTTTAGGGATTTAGGGGTTTAGGGTTTAGGGGGTTTTGGTTTAGGGGTTTAGGGTTTATAGCCCCACAGCCCACAATCCCAAACACAGGGCTTTAGCCTTGCCTTGGGGCTTCTTCACTGGGCTTGAGTGCCTGAGGGCTGCAAATCGGTCCATAAGCCTGCATGTCGAATTTCGAATCCCCAAACCCGGAACCATGAACCCTGCACCCGAAACCTTATTTCCGTAGACCGTCAGCGCAAAAAATCTAAAATCCTGAACACTGAACCCTGAATGCTGAAGCCGAAACCCGGACTTGTAAAACTTAGTATGAAGCCCTAGTCATAAAACCCTTCTCTCACACCCTTCTGATGAAGCCCTTCTGCTACTCCCTATTAAATTATATTAAAACTTATGGACTCGATACTCCCTTGTTTTTACACCTTGGTTACAAAGAGCCCACATCGCAAAACCTTTGTAAGAGCCTTGCAAAAAGCCTGATCTTCGTTTGGGCCCTGGAGTACCATGCTTCAATACTTATGTTGGACCTGTTCCTTAAAGGAACAGTTATGAAATAATATGTTTTTTTCTCCCGCGTTCTTTCAAACTCCAGTCATAGTTTGCTTGAGGGCGTCTACTCGTACTTATACATATCTGGATACATATATATATATATATACACATAATTATGTACATATATACACATAATTATATATACATATGTATATATATATGTATATATGTATGTATATATATATATATATATATATATTCAAAATACCTTAATATATGTATATATATATATACACACATATTGTAATTGTATTAAGTATCCTAGGCATCGCCCCCCTGGCCTTGGGTGATCGCCCCACGCCGGAGATCAGGGCCGCCAGGGCCCTTGCATTTTTAGGGCTCCTTTTCGGGATGCTTAGAAGGTTCTCGGTTTAGGGTTTAGGGTTTGGGGCCTCTACAACCCTAAGGCTCTAAGGACTCATATTTTAAGGCTTTTGGGCCTAAAGACCATATTATATAAGGCTTTTGGGCCATTTTGAGCCTTAGGGTAAGGCATCTCTAGGGGTTTACTACAGGGGCTTGAATAATTACCAACACTCTTGTGGGGGTCCTTATTATGCTTATAACAATAGTACAGTATACACTCATACCCAATTCTAATTATTAAGGCCCCTATATTCGGTGCAGGGTTTAGGTCTAGGTTGTGGGGGTTTAGGTTTAGGGTTTTTAAGTCGTTTACAGGCTCTAAATATGTTGACTAAGAGGTTTCTTTTCAACAGGATCTCGGCAGCCCGGGCGCCCAGCGTTCTTCAGCTGTGACATCGCAGAAGTGCAGTTTAGGGCTCGGGGTTTGTGGAGTTCCACGCTCGGGCTTTAGGTCTGAGGTTTAGGGGGCTCTGGTCGTCGAAGAGCCTAAGAAAAGGGGTTTAGCTACGAGAAAGCATTCGGGGAATGGTGTGTGTGATCTAAGATCTTATTCTGGGCTGTGGTGCTTCTGAGTGCGTAGTGGCTTCTGCATTGTAGCTTCTGTAATTTCATTTGCTGAGCGTTCTTCGTGGACGTCGCGGGTTCAGCGGTTCAGGGTTTAGGGGATTTCGGTTTTAGGATTTATCTTTTGACTTTGTCAGTTTGGGGGTTTTGGGGTCGTCGGCCGTCACACACGTATAGGCATATGTTGTGAAATGGTGGGCCTTCAAGCATGCAGATGGCGTTGCTTGAAGAGACCCGACACCCTTGGCCCTGAACACTCTTCGCCCCAAATCCCAAACCGAGTGCTTTACAAACGCATGTGGGTGCCTAGCCCTACACAACGCAGCTTTCAATATCCGCCTTGAAATCTTCCACAGAACGAGGGCTTGGCGTTCAGGGTTTAGGTCATTACACTCTCTAACACGTTCAACCTGTGCAACCCAAGCGAAGCTCGTAAATCAAAAACGGGAATGTCATGTGCACCCCACGACACCAGGATTGAAGCCCTTAACCGCCTTGCGGCCTCAAAACCCTGAACGCTAACACCCAAAACTCTGGACCCCACAACCCTAAACCCGAAGTCCCAAAACCCTAAAGCCAAACAAAGCTGACCAGGTGGTCATCGAGCGTTCGCCGGGGTTGACTCTGGCAGAACGGCTGATGAGAGACGAGGCACAGAGTAGGGAGAATCTACTTGGACCCTTAGGGTGATATAAAGGCCTGAATAATCGTTGGTAGTGCTACTCTGCGAGGTTCCCTATCATGATAGTTCCAGTACAACATACCCACAAAGCCCGATTCTAATTATTCAGGCCCCTATACTGCCTATAGCTTTGAAGGTTTGCTGGTTCATCTTTTCGGGGGCTGCATTGGAGACTACGTGTAGGGCTTGGTAGTGCTCTGCTACTTGCTGTTAGGCGGTTTGTGTTGCTGTGGACTGACGTGCTCAGGTCTTTGGCGCTGCGTTGGAAGGTTGTGGTTGGTGTCTCTTTCGCCATGTTTTGTATTGAACGGCTCAGGGTTTAAGCGTTCCGGGTTTAAATTTGGGATTCTAGTACTACATACCCGCAGTAAATTAA
The DNA here is from genome assembly GCA_003297005.1 of Symbiodinium sp. clade A Y106. Lineage (NCBI taxonomy): Eukaryota > Dinophyceae > Suessiales > Symbiodiniaceae > Symbiodinium > Symbiodinium sp. clade A. The sequence goes on along the minus strand of BGNK01001265.1, from coordinate 116,575 downwards.
AGGTCCTTGCAATGTGGACCCCTCAGTAGTTCAATCCGCCCTAAATTCCTAAATGCTCACCGGCTGGTTTTCAGGGCAATTACAACGCCTTGCACTTCTGCTGAAAGCGCTAGTCCCGAGAATGTGTAAAGGCATGCACAGGCCTTGCGGAAATAAACACTCTATCTATCCACTTATCTACTGTCTATCTAACTATCTATCTACCTGTCTATCTACCAGAATCTAGCATCCATCAATCAATCTTCTTTGTTTGTGTTTGTATGCATGTTACATACATACATGCATACATACATAGAGATCTACATACCGTACATACCTACATGTTTACATATTTTGAACGAAGTTAGTTGCATATACATCGTCCAAATCCTAAACCCGAAAGACAACTGCGAGTTTTCTCAAAACCTTAAGCCACATCCCCACACCCTCAACTCAGACCCCTAAACCCTGACACCCACAACCCTGAAGCCCTTGCCCCGGGGTTAACGTCAGGTTTTGGAGGTGGAGCTCTTCAAGGGCAAGTTGATCTCCGAGGAGGCTTACGAGGCCGATGCCGGGTTTTAGGGGTTTAGGGTTTCGATGTTTCGGGTTTTGGGATTAGGGTTTCGCAGTTTCGGGTTTAGGGATCAGGGTTTAGGGGTTTAGGGTTAAGGGTTACATCAGCATTCCTCTAAGGGTTCTATACGGCATCCTCTGCGGTCACCTTTGTGGGTTCTATGAGGGATCCTCTAAGGGTTCCTGAAAGGAAGGGTTCCTTTGAGGGTTCCTTGAAGGCTTATTTGAGGGATCCTTCGGGTTCGCTTCAGGGTTCTCTAGGGGGTTGGGTAAGCTTCCGCTTCACTGTAAGGGAGTTCCGGTTTTGGGGTTTAGGGTGCAGGTTAGCGTTTGACGGGGGAGTGTAGGATTCGGGGTTCAGTACTGCGTTCCACAGTCTGCATGTGCTGGTATCCGCGAGACCATTAACCATCAACCGCAAAGCCCAATCACCCCCTTCGCCGCTTGAACAAAACGACACAGCATCCGAAGTCAGTTCGAGAACCTTGATGATTAAACCACTCTTTACCTTAAATGTCTAGGAGCAGTTCATCTTCCGTGTGGATGAGTTTCTCGCCACACGAAAGTGCAGCGGCCGAGATTACAGCCAAGCGGGTTCGGGGTGCTTGCACCTGCCAGCCAGTATCCTTAGCCGCCAGACAAGACAAGCAGAAAACCCTAAGCCCTAACCCCGCCTTCTGAGACCCAGATGGGTGGTTGTCAAAATTATGGTCCCTTTTTGGGTACCCTAAATAATAATAGGTGCCGTATTATAATAGGGACCCCAAAAAGGGACCATAATTTTGACAACCACCCAGATAAGCGTTGAAGGCTTTGGGGCATTGGGTTGAAGGCTGAGGGCCTCGAATGTTGTCTCACGATTCAGCTTCGTTTTGCGCCGACTCGTCCGCAGGCGAGTACAATTCTGCACCCCGTGCAGCCATAGTGACCCTGAAACCGAGTGCTCACCATTAAACGCTTCTTGAAGATGAACCCTAAACCCGGAGCCCCTAATTGATGCTTCAGCTTTCACTCTCAACTCTCCATCACCGCCGCCTCGCGGAGAGCGGCTTTACCGGCAGGTGGCTTGCGGCATGGAGTTTAGGGTTTGATGTTTAGAGAAGTTTGTGGGTTTGGGCGTTGTAGGGTGTCTAGTGTTTAGGATGTCTCAAGTTCGCATTCTAGAGCTCGAGCTTGTTGCTGCGTTTCCGCGTTGCAATGTGTAGTATTCTACTTAATACCAGAGGTTGACGTGTGAGACCCTAGCCCAAATCCTTCAGATACTTTAAGGTATATTCCTCAAGTAAGGGAGTTTGGAAGTGGGTGCTAAGCGCTTAGAGATGAGATTTTGTCAGCACCGCCCTGAAAGTGATGCATCTAGAGGGGTTGACATGCTTATGGTTGACATACTTATGGCTTCCTGAAATGATAGCAAAGGCCACGCACCCTATACACGCCTCTACCACTCTACATCCTAAGATCCTCTAACCTAAAATTTCGAAACCGGAAGGAGGCTTCCGGTACCTTTAGCCTCTTACCTCTTACCAATTTAGCGGAAAGGAACCCTAATCCGAAGAACAGCCCGCCCATGAACCCTTGTCAAAACAGTATGTCTCTAGGTTTAGGGCTTTAGGGTTTAGGGGTTTAGGGTTTAGGGGTTTAGGAGTTTAGGGTTTAGGGTTTAGGGTTCAGACAACCTCCAAAGAGAATTTTGCAAGAATCTCCTCGTGAGATCAAGCCCTCCGTGGGAGGCTCCCGGGTGGAGTTTCTCTGGCTTGCAGCACAAAGCCCGACGTCTTATCACGAAGCCGCCGTTGATCTTGATGTTTAGGGCTCGTGTGCTCTGGCATCTGCTGTTTATGGGTTTGGTGGCATTTAGGGTAAGTGTGGCATCGTGTTGGCCATAGTTCCCAAAAGTTTGTGACCCTGATGAGCTCAACTTCCTTCATCATCCTCAAGACCACAAAAACCTAAACCCTAGCCCGTGCACGTGAACAGGTCATGCCAAGGCTGGTTCTCGCTGCAGTGGCGCTCTGGGCAGCCCATGGCTTCAAGGCGAAGCGATAAGTTAGAATAGGGTTGCGGGGCAGACTGGTTATAAGACTGCTTGGAGATTCATTTAAACTTGTAGTTATAACTATAGTTACCCTACTTATAACCCACTTATAACTCCCCACGAACCTCCAAGTAGGGTGTAGACATTACGACAATATGTAAATACTTATCTAGGAGCGGGAAGGGGATACTCTTCCCTTTATATGGCTTCCGCAGTGCTGCAGCGCAGATGCAAGACGCAAGGAGACTTTGACGGTTTCAGACGTAAGGTTCTCACCCAAGACGTGCAAGGTCAATTCCTCAAAGCTGCCCATGTGTCGTGTTCTTGCTGTTGTCGTCGTCGTCGTCGTCGTCGGGGGTGGTGGTGGTGGGGTGGTCGCGGCGGTGGCGCGCCACCCGCGAACATCTCGTCTAAAGTTGTTGGAAAGCCCGTCTGTGAGAAATAGCCGTTGCCCGCCTGTGTTCCACCAGCTTTAGTCCCTGGTCGTGTGAATCAGGACATTAATGTCTACCCGTGTATTCAGCAAACTTCTGATGCATGAACCGAGTGAGGTTTGTTCAAGATTTCTGCACGTTGTGGAGCTTGCAAGTGAGTCTTCAACAGCGCCAGTGTTTCAAAGCCCCCTCCCACCTGAACCACCTAAAGAATAGGATTTCATAGTTACATTACATGCATGCATGTGCGTATCCAGATGTTTCTAGCTATAGTATACATATGATCAGGCAACGAAATACACGAGTAACTGGATAGAACTGATATGAAATGATGTATAGTTGGACAGCTCGAGGGCCTTTAGAAAGCGGTGCCAGAACGGGCTGCTGAATAGATGTGCCGTTGGTTTGAGACGAAAGCTGACTTGGATTCCGTGCTGCCTCCTTGCCAGGCTAGCATCCAAACCGGCTTCGCCAGGCATTTCGGAAGCTGCTTCTGCTGTAGATGATACGATGTAGCCTATTGTGACATGGGAATGCTCGGATATGGCAATCCGGAGCCCTACCCCCCTAATATACGGGTTCATGTTTAAGGAAACTACTCCCTTACAGGGAATGAGTAATACCCCCAATTCACATGCAGTGCTCTATTCCTTCGCAGCGGCGGTTCATGTCTGTTAGCGTCGGAGTAGCTCCGGCCGACCGGCTGTTTCACGAGAATGTAGAGTCCTGCCTCTTTAAAGAATTAGCGATCGTCTTTCCTCTAAAGTGTCCATATTGATTACCGTAAAGCATACCCCAAAATGCAGACCCCTAGAACAATGGGTTTAGGATTCAGGCCTCCTTCATAGAAGTTTCGTTTCAGTCCTGGTCTTGGGGCTGTGGGGCTTTTGGTGTTTCCTGCAACTCAAGCCACAAGGGGTGTTGGGCTTTAGGTTTTGGGGTTTAGGGTTTACCTAAACTCTGAAGAACCTACCTTTTCAAGGACTTATATAACGAAATCATAATAATAAAGAACCCTGCAAAGGTGGGTCCAGGTAGGCTTTCGGGTGTGGCCCTAAACCCTAAATCTTAAACCCTGAACCCTAAATTAGTCTTGGGGAAGGTCACAAAAAGCCCTCCTTGATGTGGAGAACAGCTGGGAGACTTCCTTGGAGACCATCGAGGCAAGGTTATATGGCCTTTAGTTGGATATTCAGATTTACAGTAGAAAGCCAGAAAGTTGGAACATCACTATCCCCATGCCCTTAAGGTAAAGTATAAGGGATCCTAGCACTAATCCTCCTAAAGCCATGTTCCAACTTTCTGGGGTTCACTCACGTTTGGGATCTTGAGGTTGAGATTCAGGTTTAAGGTTTGAGGTTTGGGATTTTGGGGTTCGGGGAGGGTTGAAGGTTCAGGATTCAAGGTTTAGGGTTTTGGGGTTCAAGGTTCAGGGTGGTAGAAGTTGGGGTTTCCGGAGGGCTTCGGTTTTTGGGTCTGTAAGGTCTGAGGTTTAACGAGCGGGTCCGCTGCAATGGGAAGTGTTGGGATGACGGGTGGACGCCGAAATTGAATGAGTACTAAATGCGGAAGCAAGCACTGATGCATGGATACATAAACAGAAGAAGCTCTTTCTCTCTCTGTCTCTCTCTCTCTCTCAAGTGTCCGAGGCCTCACTCATCTCCTGGCACGGCGCCGTTCCCTCGGAGCTCGCTCACGCCATGCTGCGCCTGGGGGAGATCTAGGTGCTGTTTTTAAGGTGTTACAGCGGTTCTACAGGCGTTGTATAGGATTCTAAGAAGATGTTGTTGGCAGGTTTTGGGGTCTAATGGGTTCTGAAATTGTCTTCTGTCGGGGTGTTGGGTCTTTGAGGTTATACGGGTTTAGGGCTTTCGTGCTCGTGTTTCAGGTTAATTTTATTAAGGCTTCTCAGGATTTGGAGCTTTTTGTCGGACATGAATTTTCGCTGCTTACAACTTGGGTGCTAGGGTTTGTCCAAGAATTGGTTTTCAGAGAGCAGAGTTTGGGTAGCTTTAAACCCTAAACTCGGTCCTAAATTCTACACCCTAAAACCTATATAAGGATACGTGAGACAGTCATGCAGATGGAAAAGGGTTGCAAAAAAAAACTATATAAGGTACAGGGCCTATCGCCTCTAGGCAGCACCTCCGGGAATCATGAGGTCTAGAACCCTCGGGATTGAGGGCTTAAACCCTATGACCTTACACCCAAAAGACCCTCAACCCGAAGCCCTGAACCTTTCAGGGAGGTGTAAGTAAGATTCGGAGCTCAGGTTGTGCTAAATGACTTTCAGAGCCTCAGCGGTTTGAGCGTTCGGGCTTTCGGTTGGTACGCTCCTTGTTGTGGTATTTACACTGGGCTGTGTCGCCCTGCTCGATGCCTCTCTGCTTTCTCCATAATCCCTAGCCCCTTTCCCTACAAACCCGTAATCCTATAAACCCTGCAATGCTCCAAACCCCTGCCCAAGGAACATCACCAATACTTCGATGAAGGCAAGCATCCTCAAGCGGGTTGCAGCAACACGTGAGGACCGCAGGGACTCACAAAGGATTCAGGATTTACCTATAAGTCTCCATTGTAGTCCCTTTTTTTGGTTAACCAATTTTATGGTTAGGAACCTATAACATAAATTTTGGTTAACCAAAAAAAGGAACTACCATGGAGACTATAGGTAGGGTCTAGGGTGTGTGGAGGAGTGGTTATGCAATGAGGTCCTAGGGTTGCTAAGGGCTTTAGGATCAGGCGCTTAGTAGCTGAGTAGGTAGCCTTTAAGTCTTCGGGGGGTTTATATAATCCTAAACCCTAAACCCTAAACGATTGAAAAGGTTCACCGTTTTTGGGCTAGGATACTCAGCCACTAAGCGCCCATAGAGGCTCCAAACCCCCCTACACCCTAAACCCCAGACATTCAGGGTTTCAGCTTCAGATCTGAGGTTTGGGGAGTCGTCCACCCGAGCAGTCCGTTTCTATGGCCTGTAGTCTTCAGGGAGGTTGCAGCTGCAAGATATGTGGACGACTGATCACGAGATGCAAACGGCTTCTGGCAGATGCATTTCAATTTTCGAGCAACTGAACCCCCTAAACCATCCTAAAGCAGAAGTGTACAAGTGGCCGTATGAAGGAGCTCAGTGCTCTTCCCCACTCCTTCGCGGAGTGCTTACATCCTGCGGAAGTGGTGCGGGCTAGTGCCAGAGCCTCGGTGCAGGGCTCCTTTGAGCGGCAAAAGGATAATGTAGGAACCTGATTAAGAAACCCTGTGCCTCTAACCCCAAAATAGTAGGATGCATATAAGGAACACTAATACAGGCCCAAGGCTTCTTAATCAGGTTCCTACATTAATAGAGAAGCCTGACTAGTTACCAATACTATTTCTCAGGGGTCGTTATTCTATTAAAAGCATTGTGTACCCCAAAACCTATTCTTCTTAGTAAGACCTCCATATTGCCACCGGCATTGCCACCATTGTTTTACCCAAACATATGTTCGAAGGCAGGGCTTCGCTATCTACAGGGTGCATTCATGTGCACCTCTCCCTCTGTCTCGGTCTCTGTCTCTTTATCTCTCTGTCTCTCTCTCTCTCTCACTTTCTCTCTCTCTCTCTACGTGTATATACAATATATATATATATATATACATATGCTTATTGGTTAGTATATATATTTATATGTACACATGCATATATGTATGTTTATGTATATGTACACATACAACATTGTTATAAACCTACGTTCAATAGAATGTACATATCCACTAAGATAGTTATAGGTACTTAGCTAGGTAGATAGATAGACAGATAGATAGACAGCGACAGTATATGTGTATCAGCAGGTTGCACATGCATATGAATTCATGTTTGTGTGTCTTCCCGAACTTATGCGTGCAGTTGGTTACATAATGATTTGGTAGGCAGAAGCATGCATTGACAAATTGTCAGACTGGTGGATGTCACAGACATGGGCATCTCGTCTCGCTAGGGTGGGATAAATCAACACTGTCTACATGCAAGTACGTTCAGAAGTTGCGTGTGTGTGTGTACAGATATTGACATTTACTCGTATATAAACATATAGATCGAAGTGCGGGTCAATGTGTGTGGACGTCCATGTGCACACGTGCAGGCCGTGCACAGAAGCATGCCTACAGTGTTGTAAACATTGCCTGGTAAAGTTCAGGCAGATGTTGGGCAACTGTGCGGCGTTTATATAACCGTGATAACACAAATGCAGACGATCCTGCACAATATATATATATATAGACATACACATACTAATATACATAGATCTATATATATATACACACACACTTACTTGTTCTTTTTCGTAATACTTCACCAATCTTTTCATGTACGTATACGTTGATTCATGTGGTTGTCTATGTACATACGTAATACCTTCACGGACTGAGCATATACATAATCTAGTTTCATATGTATGTATGTATGTATGTATCTATGTATGTATATATATATATATATATGTAAAGGAAGGCAACACAGACATTAAGAACAACAGCACAACGAAAGTTATTAAGACAGCAAGAAGTAAATAGCGAATTAAAAAACAACATGAAACCGATAGTGGACAGCAGAAATAACGAACAACATAACCAAAGAAAGATACCGAGAGCGAGAGTGATGTTTCCAATATATAATATCTGCATATACACGCACCTACAGGGGCAGACTCGATAAATGGGTCGATGCATAGAGAGTGTGATGCTTAGCTTAGCTTTGCTTTCCACGCTGTAGACATTCCGTACCCGAAGCCTTAAACCCGCTTGCAAGTCGTGCAGTATTGCAAATTGGACTCAGGTCTCTGCGCTCAACATCAGCCACTGGCAGTGTCGAGAGGTCGAGAACCCGCTACGCATGGCCTACTATGCGCGTTGCATCGAGGGGAAGCAGCTTGCCCGGTTCAGGGCTTGAGGAGCAGGGAAACGCAGCAAATGATCCAGTCTGAGGGCTTTTGGAGGGTAATGAAGAACCAGACGTACCTCGAAGACCATATTGTTCCTAAATCTCCATGGCTTTACGTTAAAGGACCGCAGATTGTTCATATCGAACAATGAATCCGAAACCATATTCTGGTAGTCCGAATCTAGGAGCCGGTATCCAAGCATGTGTGGGCTTATCATTACGGCTCGCAGAAAAGGGTTCAGGGTTGAGAGCATGTAGGGAGGCCTGCACAACCATGAGCGCAGGGATTATGCAGAATTTGCAGACCCCCGTGATATGAACCTGCCCTTGCAAAGCATCCTCCCTCAATTCCAACCTGCAATCTCATATCTTCAACCCTGATCATAAATCCCAGGCCCCGGAAGCCTTTAGTGTAAAAATTTCGCAGAACTATGCAAGTACATGATCCCATCTTTGGCATTCTGCGCGTCCTCAGCCTCAAGTGTGCAAAGCTGAGGCTGTAAAGGATTCTATGAAGGTCAATCTTGGTTTGGATGCGCGTTATCAGTATCACCACTTATTTCTACTGTTAAAGGAAATGCTGCCAGGTTGAAGCATAATGTTTGAAGCCCAAAGCATAATGGAACCCGAAACCCTGAAGAATCCACGTACTTGGCCGTGGGAAGTGACTTCAGTTCGGCCCCTGGCCAGCCCAAACCTTAAAGCCCCAAACCCAACAAAGCCTAAACGCGCCAAGTAACGCGATTTGGCGGGCCCATCGCACGGCCTGTCTGGAGTACCAGAGCGCCCAGGCACTGTGCCAGAGTTGGGTTTGATGGTTGGCATGAGAGTCTAGGGTGCAACTTTACAAGGATTGAGGGCTTGAGTTTCAATACCCTAAACCCCGAACCCTAAACCCTAAACGCCAGGACTCACGCCTCAGGGCTTTGGGATGATAGGTTGGGATACAAAAATGGACCGCGGATTCGGGGTTGAGGGTAGCTTGGAATAGGATTGATTGGGGACTTCGGGATTCAGAGTTGTTGGGTGTAGGTTTTTTTGGTCGCTTTGGTTGGAACCATTTACGGTACAGGGTTTAGGATTTTGGGGAAGCTGCTGATTGGCGCATGTCAGAGGAAGAGAGAAACCGGCTGGACTAGAGCGACAGCACTGGAGAAGACAGCCCTAAAGCCCTAGCCCTTCAAACCGTGGACCCGAAAGCTTAAAACCCATTATATGCAGAAGGTTTTCGTGCACAATAAGAAGCTGTCAAGTTCAAGGTTTGCTGTGCAGTTGCACCTTGCTTGAACAGTTTTCAGCTTTAGTTAGTGTAACCTGAAAATGTTTATCCCGAAAACCGGAATCGTTGTTTGGAGTATGGTGCGGTTTCAGTATAGTACACACAGTCTCAAGGAGAAAGAAGAGTCACCCTGTGAAAACAGAGCACTGGCCAAGTATGGTTGCATATTCCATTGCTTTTTGTGTCTCTATTCCCCGATACCTTGTCGAACAATTCAATTATGCATATTCAGCGCTTGCAGCTTGCATATTTAAGTGGGGGGGCAAGGTTTGGTCGTACCGTTTAGGGGCAGGTGTTTGGGGTTTGGAGTTTAGGGTTTTTTTGAGGAAGGGCTGAATGTCGGCTGCAAGATGCATGCAGGCAACCCTTCCGGAACCACACGCCTTGTGCCAAATGCCGCCTGACATCGGACGACCGCCACTTGGCCGATGACATCTGCAAATGCTCGAGCTCCCTCCGGTGTTGCAGATACCCCGCTTTGCCTGAAGCTTTTAATCTCAGACCCCACGATACCCGAAACTACCGATTCTCTCTGCGTACCTGCCATGTGATGCTTATGAGCTTCTTCTTGTGTTTTGTGTTTTCAGCTGCAGGACTCTGAGAAATTGTGTTGCCTGTTAGTAAATGTAAAGAAACTGAAGGAAATTGTTCAAGAAAAATTCGCTTAATTATTGTGATTTTAAGAGCTCAAGTCAGTGGGTTCTGATCCGATGATGCATGGCATGTAACTCTGTTCCTTTTTGTGGTTGGCAGCGGATCAAAGTTTAGGGGTTGCTGTTTAGGGTCAGAGAGCCTTTATGAACATATGGTATCAGTTTCCCATCGAGAAGGAAAGCGTCGGCCTCAAGAGCTCACCCTAAACTCTGAGCCCTGGCTGCGATTCAAACCGACACCCCCGAACCCTGAATGTAAATAACGAAGTTAGCCCTTTGTTCCTGACCCATAGGCCCTAAATCGCCTCAATCCCAACGTGAACGGTGCCGGCGATGCTGTACTACTGATTGTTCTGCCAGGTTTTGGTCTTCGCCACTCAGACAAGAACCAAAGCAAGCAAACGTCTTTCGCACAGTGTATACGGTTTTAGGGTGCGCTTGAGCTCAGATTGAGGCTGGTTAAGCTGCTACAGTAGTTAGCTTGGCGAAATAACACGTTTTCTTGATGCACTCGGAAAGCTGCAAACACCATTCCACAAACACTACTTGGAGGTTCATGGGCAGTTATAGAAGGAGCTACAAGTCCCCCAATATGGGTTATAACCAGTTTCCCTACTTACAACCCCATAAATCACTACCATGAACCTCCAAGTCCACCTAAACGCTGCTGTAGGCGCCTAAATAATTACCTCTATTGCTCCTTAGGGTTCCTTATGATGAACATAGTGATAGTGCTAAGGAGCTCAAAACCCTATTCTAAATATTATATAAGGCCACTACACTACACCTTCATTATTCCTTAGGTTTCCTTATTGTAAGTATAGCATCAAGAAGCCCAAAACCCTATTCTGAATATGAAGGCCCTTTTCGACCCCTTTAAGCCCTATTCTAAATATGAAGGCCCCCTACATTACACCTTCCCAAGCGGCGCAAGGGCCCCGCGACAGGAAAAGCCCTGCCAAGAGCCAGGAAGCTGGGGAACTATCTTCGCCAGGCCCGAGACCTCTTCAAGGCCGGCAAAAAGCAATATATATAGAGAGAGAGATATATATATATATAGAGGGAGAGAGAGAGAGAGAGAAAGGCAGGGTTAAGAAATCTATCTGTGTATCTACGAATCTGCAGACGAACATGTTGTCAACATTAGCCTTCGGGTTTCGGAGCGGCAGGCATTGCGGTTCAGGGTTTGGGGTTTAGGGTTTAGGGTTCTGGCAGGCATGCCATGCTTCTGCAGTGTCCCCGGTGTTCCTGTGAGGCGAAGCTGGATCGCATTCGGGAGCAAGCGCAGCTCAGCCCGCATACAGCCCTAAACCCTAAACTGCATGAAGCTCTACTATAGCTATACTATTTTGGGGCTCCTTATATAGGGGCCTTAATACCTATACTATCTTGGGGCTCCTTATTGTAGTTACAGTATCATGGGGGCCCTTAAACCCTAAACCCTAAACCCTTAACCCTTAAACCCTAAACTGCATGGAAACTCTAAGCTCTGAGAGCTCCTGAGTTGATTCCAATCACTGAGGCCCGCTTAAAGGAAAGGGGCGCCTTAATAATTCCCTGTACTATTTTAGGGGGGGGGGGGGGGGGGNAACCCAAAAGCTAAGTGTGAACACGAAGATCGAGGGATTGTGATTTGGTTCCCAACACTGGGGGCGGAAGAAAAAAAAGACGCGTCTTAATAATTTCCTTTTTGATTTTGGGGGGGGGGGGGGGGGTTCCTTATTATAGTTATAGTTATAGGGTCTTGGGCCCATTATACTAGAATTATAATACGGAACCACCAAAATAGTACAGGTACGGTTGATGGACAAAATCCTGCCTTACCCATTATAAGGAATATACCCTAATTCCCATAGTTTAGGGTCCTTAAGGTAATGCAGGATTTTGACCATCAGCCGTATTTTGGGGGGTTCCTTATGATAGTTATAGTTATAGTTATACCCCAAAAGCCTATTCTGTTTAAGGCCCCTGTAGTATCAACCTGTAATTTCCGAGCCCTTGAACCATCAGGTTCCGGCCACATGCCTGTTTTGCTTTTTGCCCAACACTCTAATGATTGTTTGGAGTTCACGGTCCAAGACTTGCCTACAGTCCCCGTTGCACTGGTTAGCCAATATCATCATAGTTAGGCCCTATACTATAAAGTTGGTTAGCCAAGAAATGAATTACAATGGAGACTCTCGATGGGATCCAGGATGTCTCTACTCGACCTCTCTATGCAATTGTAGTTCCCGTTGCTTTTACTTTAGGTTTAGGGTTTAGGGCTCTTTGAGTTTAGGGTTTAGGTTTAGGGTTTAGGGTTCTTTGAGTTTAGGGTTTAGGGGCTAGGATTTAGGGTTCTTTGAGTGCGGGTTTAGGGTTCTTTTGAGTTTAGGGTTTAGGGTTCTTTGAGCGCGAGTTTAGGGTTTAGGGTTCTTTGAGTGCGGGTCTAGGGTTTAGGTTTAGGGTTTAGGGTTCCTTGAGTTGAAAAGTGTAGGTTTAGGGGTTAGGGTTTAGGGTTCTTTGAGTTGTGGGTTTTGGGTGTAATTAGTGGCTAGGGTTTAGGGTTTAGGGTTTGTTGAGTTGCGGGTTCAGGGTATAGAGTAGTGGTTAGGGTTTGGGGTTTAGGGTTTGTTGAGTTGCGGGTTCAGGGTATAGAGCTCTGCATGGCTTTAGGGGCTTCGGGAGATCCCATACCATACCTGCCATAAATCCGAAATCCTGATTCCTGCGCAGTGTCTGGTGGGATGGAGATGATTATCTAAAGTTTCCGCCTTTTTTTGCAACTCGGCTTACAAAGACTCCAAAACCCCTGAAACCCCAGTAAGGGTCCGCCCCCCAATAATCTCTATCATCTACGGTAGATTCCTTCAGTCAGGGTGTTTGTAGTCTTAAGGTTTCAGGGCTGCCATCAACTTGAACCCTAAACCCTCAACCCTAAACCCTAAACCCCTAAACCCTAAACCCTAAACCCTAAACCCCTAAACACTAAACAACTGTGTTTGCCCCCGGAAACCTCTAGTGTTGCGAGCTTCCCTTCGATTCAAGGGGGGCTTTGGATTCCTGTAAGGGTTCCTTTGAAAGTTCTATACGGGCTCCAAAGGAGTTCTTCGATAAGATTTGGGGTGTAGGGTTTTGGGGTTTAGGGATTAGGGCCTTGATTAGGGTTCAGGGTTTAGGGTTAAGGGTTCAGGGTTCAGGGTTCAGGGTTCAGGGTTTAGGGTTAAGGGTTTAGGGTTCAGGGTTCAGGGTTTAGGGTTAAGGGTTTAGGGTTCAGGGTTTAGGGTTAAGGGTTTAGGGTTTTGAGTTAGAGATGACATGAGAGGTTTTCAGAATAACAACGAAGCCCCGAGCTCCCAACCTCGAAGCCCAATCAGGGGAAGCTTTAGAAACGGAGGGATCCCAACATGGACCCTAAAGAATAGGCCCCCGTTGTCAGACCCTCGAAATTGGATTCCTAATTCTAAGAAACCTTTGTCAAACAAAGTAAACAGAAGGCAAAGTGCTAATGTAGGGGCCTTAATAATTAGCTTAGGGTTTTGGGGGTTCCTGACTATACGTTTGGTATAATATACCCCCAAACCCTATTCTAATTATATTAATGCCCCTATATTATGCAGGCCGTCGTTCTTGGGACGTAAAGCTGATGTGGGGAACTGGGTTTGGGAGCAGACTATAGTAGAAGCCAGAAAGTTGGAACACCAATATCCTTATGCCCTTAAGCTAGAGTATAGGGGATCCTAGCACCAATCCTCCTAAACCCATGTTCCAACTTTCTGGGGTTCACTGCAAACCTCAGATCTCCCGATCTTGAGAACGAGTTTGTGCTGTATAGACCATGCTACTGCGTAGCATGTACCTGTGTAGATAGGTAGATAGGTAGATATCTAGGTATGTAAATAGATAGTTACGGTAGCAATCATAGTTCTATGTGGTTCTTTGTGTATGTACACCCACTGTTTTTTTCATTGTGCATGGAGGTATCTAGGTATGCATGCCTGCAATGTATGCATGCATGCATGTATGCATGTTGTCTGTTTGTCCGTCTGTCTGACTGTCTGTCTGCCAGTCTGCTTGTACGTCTGTATGTCTCTGTGTGTGTGTGTGCGTGTGTATGTGTGCACATGTGTATGTGTACACACATGCCTGCATGCATGCATGCATGCATGCATGCATTGAGAGTTCTGCGTAGATCGGCGGTGCATGGTAAGTTTATTGCACACCTAAGCCACCATTTACAGTCCTCTTACATGACGGGTTACCTGCAGCATCTTGATATCATGTGTAACATCCCCGAACGTTGAACCTTACCGTGACTGCTTTGACCAGGTTCGCTGGAATTCAGGTCCCGATGGTACTCGGAACTCCCTGGCGATGCAACGGCTGTCGATTGCGCCAGTGAATGCTGCATGGACACTACCTTCACGCCAACCTACCCAGAAGACGTGAAGTATCTTGGACTTGGTCAGAAACACACAAGTCAAACCTGCAGGAAGTCGAGAGCGGCCAGCTCGTCACGTCTATTCCGGTTTGCCGGAATTTGCTTCCGCTCTGGACAGGATGCGCGCAAGATTTCAGAATCGGTAGAGGGGTTTTGCGTTTTGAGACGTTCGAGTGCACCGATCATGTTCGGACTTGTCTGCACATGAACCAAAACTACTAAAGGTCCACAGCTGGTCTGTAAGGGGTGCCAGAACAAGTTGTTGGCCACCATCGTCTGCAAGAAGTAATAGTCTGGAGAAGCGAGCATGAACCTTACAACCTGACGGAACAAAGCAAGAAGTCAGCCATCGAGACTTCATGGAGTATCGTGGCTGTGAATAGCTTACATTTGTATCAGCGTACTGTAGAAGTACTGTAGAAGTCTAAATAATTACCACTAATATTCCTTAGGGTTCAGTCTTATACTTATACTATAAAGGATCCCCAAACCGTATTCTAAGTATGAAGGTCCCTACAGTAAGCACGGCTCCGGCCTTTTATGGAACTACATGTATCCAAACGAGGGTTATAGTCAGTAATATGTTTGCCAGCTACTTGAAGTTCCTTAACAAGAACCCGGCAAAGAGCGGAGATGCAAGGCATTGCCCTTACGAGGGGACAACCACGACGTCAACGACAACAACGACTACTCTGCAGGTGGAAGGTTCTGAAAATTCGGCCGGTCTTTGTAATTGCAGGTACTCAGAAACGAACCTTAAATGTGAGTAATAGTACTGATATTCTTCGAGAATAAAGGCAGCAGTGATGGTACCCTTCTGAGCGACATTGATAATCATTATCAGAAATACAAGACGACTTGAAGGAGAAGGCGACGAGACTTGACAATATAAACAGTACTCAAACAAAGCAAAACATGAATAGTCACAGAAGTCATCATGAGAACCCCACGGTATTCGAGAGCTATCCCGCAGCAGGCCCCCGGCATGTATTTCCGAGTCTTGGGTGGTGGCTTCCGGCTGCCCCGTTGATGCGCAAGATCTTTGAGCAAGGACTGTCCCGGGCTGGGCCGGGGTTGCCCCAACTTTGGGGCCTTCTTTAGAGCTTTAGGGTTTCATAGGTTTTGGTGTTTTAAGACTTAGAGCATGTTGAGCTTCCGGGCTTTTTTTTGTCAATGGTTTTGGGTTCTCAATAATTCGGGGTTTAGTGCTTTAGAGCTTGGGGCTTGCAGCAACGACGAGTTAGAGGCCGTCCTACAAAGGTCTTCACAAAGCACGACTCCAAAGAAGTGTATGTGTCCTGATGCTCCGCTGGCTGCGCGGATCTCTCAGGGTAGGGTATAGCGATGTCCGTGAACTATCCGACAAGTTACATGTTAAATCGGCTTCAAACGAGAAGCGTCATTGCCTGAACCTCCTTTTGTCCCGAGTTCAGAGCTTGCTGCAGGCTCTTGAATGCATCCGCTCTGTGCTGTGAACTCGAGACTCTTGTGCGCGATTCGCTCCCGCACCGAAGAACCTAGTACATTCGGTTTCAGTGCCGGTCTCAAGGTGAAAGTCTAGGTTCTGTGAGGGCTCGAGGTTCAGGCTTCCAAAAACGTGTATTCATGGGTAGTTACAAGTGGGGTTATATGGGGTTCCTTTAAGGGTTCCGTTAAGGGCTCCTTTAACGGTTCTATAGGGTTTAAGCGTAGTTATAAGTGGGGTTATAAGTAGGGTAATTATAGTGGTAACCCATATTAGGGGACTTATAACTCCATTTATAACTATCCATGAACCTCTAAGTAGTCTTTAGCTAGCCTTGGCGAGGTAATCTCGGGTGTCTGATTGGACCGGCCGCTGGATACCACTAACATGCGAGGACGTGTGGGGACTTAGAAAAGGTAGGTTGTTTGGGGTCTACAGTCTACAGGTGCGGGGGCCCACAAGGGTCATGGCGAATTCAGTGCCCAAAACAAAGTTCGGGCAGCTACCTGCACTGTACAGATCCGATAATTCGGAGTCCTTGGGCCATCATCCTTGTGCTTCTGGGGCTTAGGGTGGTTCCTTAGGGTTCGGTGCGAAGTTTAAAAGATTATAGGGCAGTTTAGGGTCTAAGGGGTTTAGGGTTTAGAGTTTAAGCTGGACAGGTTCATGGTGAGCTGTTAGAGACGTGGTGCTAAACCCCCGAAGCAGCTTGTGTGGCTTGACTCCTCCTCTTGTGCTTAACGGGCGTGCTATCTGCAATGCCTGCTCGTAAGTTTGCCAGCAATGCCCGGAACCTTAAGCCCCAAACCCCAAACCCCTAAGCCTAAATCCCTAAAGACCCTAAACCCCCAAACCCTTGAACCCCAAACCCCCAAACCTAAATCCTAAAGACCTTAAACCCCAAGCCCTTGTACCCCAAACCCCTAAATCTAGATCCTAAAGACCCTAAACCCCCAAACCCTTTAACCCCATATCCTTAAACCTAAATCCTAAAGACCCTAAACCCCAAACCCCTAAATCTAGATCCTAAAGACCCTAAACCCCAAACCCTTGAACCCAAACCCCCAAACCTAAATCCCTTCAGCCCCAAACCCCCAAACCCTGCCAGACCCGAGTCGGATTTGGGGCTTACTGTAGGGTTTAGGGTTTAGGATTTAGGATTTAGGGTTTAGGATTTAGAGTTTAGGGTTTAGGATTTAGGGTTTAGGGTTTAGGGTTTAGGGCATGAACAGGAAGAGGAGAACCCCACGGTTCTTCTCGGAGTGCTTGATCTGCATCTGGTTACACCCTGCCCTTCTTGGTTAGTTTAGAGCGCCCTTGGACCCAGAGCCTCCAAAACCCCTTAGTTAAGGAATCAATCATATAAGGGATCCTACTATAATTTAAGGTATATTCCTTAATTAAGGGGTTTTGGAGGGGAACTCACTTTAGGAGAGGCAGCTGGGTGGCCAAAAGTCGTAGTCGCAGTTTTTTGAACACGTAGACCATGGATCCTGACTATCTCAGGTCTATATGAGCATCCGTCAAAACTTCCGTAATTGTAGTTAAGAGTAGGGTGACCGTGGAATGTCGGATCTTGCCAATTTCCTTGGAAAGCGATAGGACCCCCCCAAAAGCGATACGATCG